>OX418216.1:23209492-23448274 GCA_948455865.1 Conomelus anceps
GTTAAAAGTGCTCACCCAGTGCTCACTTAGGCTTAAAAGTGCTCACCTAGTGCATACCTAGTGCACACTTGGACTTTAAAAAGCACACCTAGCACTCACATAGTGCACACCTAGTGCACACTCGGGTTGTAAGGTCATGTTGGGTAAGTTGGGTAGGTCATGTTAGGTTAGATTAGTTTGGTTAGGTTAGGTTAGTTTAGGTTCGATCATGTTAGGTTAGGTTAGGTTAGGTTAGGTTAGGTTGGGTTAGGTTCAATCATGTTAGGTTAGGTTTGGTTGGGTTAGGTCAGTTGGGTTTAAAAGTGGCGCGCCACTGTGAGTTCAGCGTTGTCATCAGGCGAACATATCCAGATTTCTGCGTTTTCCGGTTTTCTGGTAGGAATGGAAACTCGTTGTGTAGATCATCAGTTCGGTAGGGTACTCCACATCAACCTCGAGGATGTATCCAATTTGTTGTCTATCAGCAACACCTGCAATGTCCCTGATAACTGCCTCCAGTTCCTCTTTGCCCATCCATTGGAATTTCCGGCAAGGAAGTGGATTGCTCATTGCCCAGCCATACAGGTTGTTGGCATCTGTGTACAAGAGGTAGGATGTAGGTTTCTCTGGATCCACAGGCGCCCCAGTATACTGGTTGTTGGCAATGGCATGGCGGTGAATGCAGGTGGTGATACCTCCTCTGATACCTCGTTCAATAAGCATGTACATGTCGTAGTCGGTCAGCAGCTCAAGTTCCACCTTTGTACTTTTGAGCATGACATCAAAGGAGAAGCCTGGTGATGTGAAATAATGAGCACAGTCCAGATCGTATGTCCTCATGCACACGTCTCTAAAGCTTTCGAATACATCAGCCAGCAGGAGCACATCTGATTTTAGATAGAGATCGCTGTACTCTCCCAGAGTGCTACAACTGAACTGGCGCCAGACACATTGCGCATGTACATAGTCCTCGTCACTGATACCGCGATCTGTTAGCCTACTGTAGAAAGCCTGTTTTGGAGGAAGTTCTGTCTTCTCCAATCTCTCCCATGAGTTGCAGTACTCGTACGGGAACACACCTTTACGGGACACAAGAGCCAGTTTATCTCTAAACTGTTTAGAGGTGTGCACCAATACATTGGCGAGATCAGAGGCATTCTCAGCTGTCTTGACAAGATTCGTTACCAGGTTGTCCAGACTGTCGGGTGTGAACCGGAATGTGTCAATGAATCTCAGATGGAGACTCTTTGATATGTGCTTGGTGAAGGATATATATTTTTCAGATGTGTTTGGAATAACTGAAATTTCAGATTTGTCAGATCCAAGATGAGGAATGATCAATTGGGTATCATAATTTGAGGAATTGTGAAGGAATACAGGAATGTAGGTTTGACGACGTCTCTGCAGGTTGCACTTGTTACATAATGCATTCCGGTACAACCCAGTCATATGACAGTGGTCCCGAACCTTATCATTGGTAAACTTTTTGTGACAGGCTTCGCAGAACTTAGCTGCATAAAATTCCGCCTTTTGTTGGTCAGAGAGCGGGGACATCCTTGTCTGATGACATTCAATGGCTTCTGCAATATCGGTTGCAACCTCAGTCAGTGTCTTCATGAAGTGGGCAGCAGCATCTGGCCCACGGTACACAATTGGGTCCTGGGGAATGAGGTTGCTGATGGTGAGCCATGAGGGAAATTGTTGAGCGTCCCTCACAAAGTAGAGGCAATAGCTCATTGCCTTATGGTATTGGAGAACTTTTGTAGCCTTTCCAATCCACCGCTCTGGGGCTTCACCATCTTCCTCAGGAGTGGGCTGCTCCAACAAGCACTCAAAATCTGCATAGGCAACAAGTGGTAACCTAAACTTGTTCAAGTGCTTTTCAAACTTCATGGTAGGTGGGCTTCCATTGTCATTGGGCTTGGGCATCACAATCCTTGCTGTTTTGTTTGTGGCACAAAACTCCTCATGCTCCTTCATCCTGCGCTCGCCATCGTTAGTGACTGTGTAGTGGGTGAAGCAGCGTCTGCAGATGATAATCTGTCCTCTACGTTTTGTCAGCTGGGCTCGCAGCAACTTTTCAAAGTTCTTTATCCAGCAGTAGTGGCTATTCACTTCCAAGTCATCGCCATCCGCTGTTTCACTCTCGCAGAGCAGGAGAAGATCAGTATGGTCAGCCTTGATTTCCTTGCCAACTCGTCGCGGGAAGATGTTGTTGTCAGCATTGATACCATAGACCGATACTCCGGGATTGTTCCTCTCAAAAGTATCGATCTGGTTGATGGTGGTGGGGAAAGACAATCCTGAAAAGTTATACTTGTTGGTCAGCTGGTAGTACCGGTCGTTGACTCGCTCTGGATTTGTTCCTTGGACATGCTTGACAAGCATGGCCCACTTGAAGCACTGCTGGTCCTTGTTCTTCAGGTTCACAATGGCTTTCCTTGCTGAAATCTTGGTAGGCAGCTCGATGTAGGATGATCCCCGCAGCGGCGAATACTTGCTGATGCGGATGAGTAGGCCATCGATGTTGAGGAGGGTCCATCCGCTGGAATTACCCTCAAACTTGGCTTCCTCCTCCAACATTTTCTGGCATGCCGCCTTGACAATGTGGGCAAGTTCCGTGATGCTGACCACCGAATAGTTGGGCGTCTTGAAGGCCACATCTTGGAACTCCTCCTTCTCCAGGTTCTGCTCATTGAGGCTGCTTTTGTAGTAGGTAGCCTCCAACACCAAGTTGAATTTCACAGTTCCATGATGCAGAAACTCGTTAGAGATGGCCGTAATGATTCTGTCCTCAAGGCTGCTGAGCAGGGAGTGGAAGTCCTTGGCTGGATCATCCATGCAGTTGTTGTTGTAGAACAGGGTGCGGAGGCATGAGTTGAAGGTGTCCTCCAGCACAACAAACTCTCCCTGAGAGCCCTCGGTCATCTGGCATCGGCTGGCCTTGTTCATCTGAAACAGATAGTGCATTTCCATTAGTACTACTATGTTATTGCATCACATTGATGCGAGACAGAATGGATTTTAGGGGATAGATGCTTACTTTTATTGCTTTATAGGAAGGGAGTCCTTCCTAAGATCATTCCTTATAGTCCGGCAAACTCCCCACATGCCCCTCCCCACATGCCCTATGTTATTTCACAATATTGTTTTTTATAATTCATAGTATGAGATCATTCCTTATAGGTTATGTTAACATTCATAGGTTAGATAATCCAGCAATAACATTTAACAAACTCCTCACATGCCTCTGTGCAATAGCTTCACATGTTTCTTGTATGAAGGCCTCACATGCCCCTAGCCCAGTGTATGACTAAGTCCTGAGAATTTTCAAGTATTTTCTAAGTATAAAGCAATTGTACATACATTTAAAATATAACTGAAGTTCTGTATTGCTGAATATAATCTAGTAGATTGAGCACTGTAAGATGTTCACTGCTCTGTTGACTTGATCAAACTGAACGAATGCAAATTATTGTGTGGTATTTATAGGTGCTGGCCTGGTAGGCGGGGCCAGTGATTATGTAATACAGTTGCATAATGTGGTGCAATTACACAGACATGTTTTTTCCTGCATAGACATGACTCATAGCATTGGAATGTAGCAGTGACATCATACAAACTAGTTGAAACCGGATTGTCAAGGCTGGTGGGCGGGGCCAGTGATTACAATGCTACTAATGTTTTAGTGAATAAAACAATGACGAATTGATTTATAATTTGAAATTTGTATTTAATTTAAGGGTTAAGTGTAGGAGAGAACCTGCGAGTCCTAACTTCGCTCAAATAAAGACAATTTATCTATCTTTCTACATTTATTTATCTATTTATTAGTAAAGAGATAAGTACTTACTGTTATTGATTTGTAGAAAAAAGGGTCCTTGAATGTTTTATAGTTGTAGAAACAGGTCCTTGAATGCTTTGTAGTTGTAAAAAACAGGATTACTTGATTGCTTTGTAGTTGTAGAAACAGGGCTCCTTGATTGCTTTGTAGTTGTAGAAACAGGGTTCCTTGAGTGTATCTGGAACAATATAGACATCTTGTTAAAGGTGCTGGTCACACAAAACTAAAGCGAGAGGTTTGATTAAGTATGAAAATATGTACACATGCTACCATCTAGCGGTCAGCGAGGTAATTACATTTTAGAACTATGAGTTGGATGAGAACATTCCTTATAGGTTATATTAACATTAAGTTTAATGCAGTAGAATACATAGTATTGGATTAGGTCCTGGCTAGCCATTTCGATGTTTAGTTTTCATACAATGTAATTGTAGGTTAGGTTTAATGTAATGCAATTGGAGGTGAGGATCATACAATACATCAATTGATAACTATTTATTAGTAGAGAGATAAGTACTTACTGTTATTGGTGTGTAGAAACTGGGTTCCTTGATTGGTTGAGTAGAACCGGGATCCTTGAGTAGATCTTAACCGGTGATTTAGGGTCCTTGCGTGTATCTGGAACAATACAGATATCTTGTTAATAGTAGCTGGTCATATAATTGCTCCACTCCCCACATACCCCCATGAATGAAATGCTTACTTTTTATTGAATGATCCTTGAATGCTGCTTTAGGCTCATGTATCTGGAACAATACAGATATCTTGTTAAAAGTAGCTGGTCACACAATTGCTCCACTCCCCACATGCCCCATGTATGACTAGGTCATATTTTCAAAGTAATATTGCACGACTAAGTGTAGAGATCATTCCTTATAGTCTAGCAAACTTCCCACATGCCCCTCCCCATATGCCCCATGTATGACTAAGTCATATTTTCAAAGTAATATTGCACGACTAAGTCTAGAGATCATTCCTTATAGTCTAGCAAACTTCCCACATGCCCCTCCCCATATGCCCCATGTATGACTAAGTCATATTTTTCAAAGTAATATTGTACGACTAAGTCTAGAGATCATTCCTTATAGTCCGGCAAACTTCCCACATGCCCCTCCCCTAGCCCAAGTGTATAACTAGGTCCTAAGATTTTTCGGAAATTTTTCTAAGTCCTACGATTTTTTTTAAATTTTTCCAAGTCCTGAGATTTTTTGAAAATTTTTCCAAGCCCTAAGATTTTTCGGAACTTTTTCCAAGTCCTGAGATTTTTCTGTAATTTTTCCAAGTCCTGAGATTTTTTTTGAAAATTTTTTCCAAGCCCTAAGATTTTTCGGAACTTTTTCCAAGTCCTGAGATTTTTTGAAAATTTTTTCAAGTCCTAAGATTTTTCGGAAATTTTTCTAAGTCCTGAGATTTTTCGGAAATTTTTCTAAGTCCTGAGATTTTTCGGAAATTTTTCTAAGTCCTGAGTTTTTTCTGAAATTTTTCTAAGTCCTGAGATGTTACAAAATTTTTCTAAGTCCTAAGATGTTTCAAAATTTTTCCAAGTCCTAAGATGTTTCAAAATTTTTCTAAGTCCTGAGATGGTACAAAATTTTTCTAAGTCCTAAGATGTTTCAAACTTTTTCTAAGTCCTAAGATGTTTCAAGATTTTTCTAAGTCCTGAGATGTTACTTTCAAAGCACTTGTACTTACATTGAAATCACAACTGAAGATCTGGGTGAGTAGGTTGAAGTCACAACTGAAGCTGAAGCTGAAGCTGAAGATCTGGGCGAGTAGGTAGTATAAACACTAGTCGCGGCGTTCACTGAGACACTATGACCCTACCAGCAACTGCTCCCCCATATATACTCATGCCAGGTCCCCACCCATGGTCCCCTGACCTTGGCCGATCGGTCGGAATTTTTTGGGAATTTTTTCTAATATTTTTTAATTTTTTTTTTTTTTTAATTTTTTTTTTTTTTTAATTTTTTTTTTTTTTAATTTTTTTTTTTTTAATTTTTTTTTTTTTTTCAATTTTTTTTTTTAATTTTTTTTTTTTTAATTTTTTTTTTTTTTTTTGTGGGGGGGGAGGGGGGGGGGAGGGGGTGCACCAGAAGTCTCAAAACTATACTACTCATAAGGTCGGAGCTGGACTACGGTGCCGAACGGTCGCTTCTTATCGTTGCTCTCTGTTCGAACGAGAAATAGTATTTGTGCTATTCAGTTTGCTGATGAATAATTCGGGTTTCGCGAATAAAAAGCGGCTTAGAGGATCACCTGGTGAAAATAGTGAATTTAAGAAGTTCAATAGAGAAGAAATGGCAGGAAAAGTGGGTGAAATGTCTTTGGAACAATTATTGTCATCGTTTAGTGAGATTTTGAATAGTAAATTAAAGAACGTAGCAACTAAAGATGATATAAAAATACTTTCGGACAAAGTGAATGCATTGGAAAAAGAGAATACACGGCTTCATGAAAAAATTGTGCACTTGGAAAAACTGTGTGGGAAAAGTGATCTTAAACTAATAGATTTGGAAAGTCGATCGCGCAGGAATAATTTGATTTTTAAGGGTATACAAAATATAGGTGGTGAGAACTGTGTTGACAAAGTTAAAAAACTCTGTTCAGATATTTTAGGAATAGGTGATGAAATTTTAGTGAATCGCGCTCATTTTCTGGGAAAAGACAAGAAGACTGTGATTGCTCACCTACCAAAGGATGAGGACATAAATAAAATTTTTAATAACGTGAAGAAATTAAAAAACACGAACATTGTCATCCATAGAGATTATGCTCGTGAGGTGAGATTCAAGCGTGGAAAACTTCTGGCGTTGAAAAAAGAACTCGCAAAATTAGTTCCGGACGTCATGGTCCACCTTGGTTTCGACTTTTTAAAAATTAGGGAAGTTCACTTCTACTGGTCGTCGGATGGGAGATTGATAGCTGGGAAGGAGGACGGCATAGAAAAGTTGAAAGCAATGCTGCATGTGGACTTGAGAAGCTACCTTTCGAGTCTAATGGAGGAGGCAACCAACTAGGAATTTCCCACTACTCGACTGCTGATTGAGGAGGATAATGAGCAGTCTTCAGAAGTGAGAGAGAGGGATGATCACCTTAAGTTACTTTATTACAATGTGTGTGGACTGAAAGGGAAGGTGAGAAATTCAGATTTTATAGATTTTGTAAAAGGATATGACATTATTTTTATTTCTGAAACTCACATTGTGGAAGAAGATGTAGAGTGTATAGGTGATTATCTCATTAACTTTGAACTGGCCTGGTGTTATGCAGAAAAAATCTCTCACTATGGTCGTGCTAGTGGGGGTATTTTACTAGGGATTAATAAAGAATCAGTTTTCAAGAACAGATTAAAATTAAAAAATATGGATAATAAGCAAGTAGTTGTGGTAAAAGTAGATAATTCCAATTTTTTTAATGTATTGCCTGTTTATATTAATTGTAATAACTGGGAAAGGGATTTTCATGAAATGAACAATGTTGTTGGGGATTGAGCAATGAGGTGTAGAATATAGAATTTTCAAATGAGGCTGTAAAACATAGGATATAAATGGAGGACCTGCGGTAAGAGGGGTAGGAAATGAGGTTGTAATAAAATAAAAAGGAATAGTTGAGTAATACCTTATTAATGTTCCTATCACCATATGAGAAGTCGTTTCTGTAGACGCCGATGCGTGTGCACACGTTGATGAGATGAGTCACTGATGATAATGCGTAGCACTCGAGGTATTTTTGTGCACTGAGGAGTGAGGTCGGTGAGGATGAGTGAAGAATTATTTTAGAATAAATAGGATGGAACTAATTTCACGGCCGATATAAAATACTGGAGGTTTTGAATTAAAGAACAAGAAAAATAAAGTGCTAGTTGCGGTTATAAGCAAATGAGGCTTCAATAAACCGAATATTGAGGTTTTACAAAATAATAAATTAATAAGTAATTATTGCGGTTGTAACGAATTCTATTACTTGAGGTTAGAACGACGATTTGTTCATAGCGATGCGGTTTCAACAAGAATGCAATTGGGAATTACCATTCAAGCTGCCATTACAACTTTAGCATGCGCAGTGGCCAATAAAACTGGTTGCCATGGCAACACTATAGAAAGTCAAGTAACAGCTACACATGTTGAGCAGAGATAAAACATAAACTAACTTAAACTACATTAAATACGAAACATAGCGGGGGCCTTGAATCCACCTGGATTCAACAAGAATGATAAAAAAAAAATAATAAAGTTCACAACTAGTGAATAAAGTTCATAACACTAATTACAAGGGTGCCAAGCTGGGCTATAAATTATTTGGAGTTTGCGGGTAGCGGAAACACCTTGTGGGATGGACGTGTCAAGGTTCCTTGGCGAGTCTTCAAATGCACCACACGAACAATTCCATCTTGTCCCGGAGAGACACCAGTAATGCGTGCTAATGGCCAGGTAAGTGGTGGAGTTGGTTGATGGACCAAGACAAGGTCACCAATGTGGAGATTATCAACAGCCTTATTCCATTTGGCTTTCTGTTGAAGGGTATGGATATATTCCAAATGCCATCTCTTCCAAATGTGCTGGTGGAATGCTTCAATCAATTTCCAATGTTTGAGGCGATTGAGGTTGACATTTTGTATGTCTTCTTCAGGAACTGCCACCAAAGGAGATCCAATCAAGAAGTGACCTGGTGTAAGTGCTGAGACATCATTAGGATCGTTTGATAGAGGTGTGAGAGGTCTTGAATTCAATATTGCCTCTATTTGAGTGACCAGTGTCGTGAATTCAACAAGTGTTAATGTGTGTTCTCCAATGACACGTCGGAGATGGTGCTTGATGCTCTTGATTGCTGCTTCCCAAAGGCCACCCTGATGTGGAGCTGCAGGTGGGTTGAAGTGGAAAGTAATGCCTTGTGTAGCAGCAAATTCAGAGAGTAGGAGTTGCTTTGACTTGGAAAGTGCTTGGAAGGTATTGTTAGCACCAACAAAATTAGTCCCACAGTCAGAGTAGAGGTTTTTGCAGAGACCACGGCGAGAAACAAATCTTTTCAAGGCAGCAATGAAGGCCTCAGAAGACAAGTCTGTTACCACTTCAATGTGGATTGCTTTGGTGACCATGCATACGAAAGCACATATGTAGGCCTTTGTGAGTGATGTGGATCTGAGGTTGTGCACCTTGATATTGAATGGGCCAGCATAATCAATCCCAGTATTGAGGAAAGGGCGAGAAGGTGTCACACGAGCCTGAGGTAGATGCCCCATGGGTGGAATGTTGTGGCAAGGTTTGTGTCGAAAGCAAACATTGCACTTAAAAATTCGAGAGCGGATGATACTACGTGCAGAGAGTATCCAAACATGTTGTGAAAGAAGAGATTGTGTTAGTTGAGCTCCAGAATGCAAATATTGTCGGTGGTAGGAGTCAATCATGAGGTTGACCACATGATGTTGCTTTGGAAGGATGATAGGATGTTGAACATCTTGAGGTATATGACAATGCTTGAGACGTCCTCCAACTCGCAGGAGACCGTCATCATCAAGATACGGAGAGAGGCGGCAAAGTGAGTTTGATACAGTGGAGGTTTTGTCAATTTTCAGCTTGGCAATGTCTTCTCGAAAGGCTGAGTCTTGAACTTGTTTGAAGATTATACATTTGGCAGTAGCCAATTCTCGGGTGGAGAGAGGGCCAATCTTCTTTGGTGGGTGTCGAGTATTGAAGACAAAGCGGAGGATGTAAGCCATAACACGCTGAAGTTTACTGAAGTGAGAAAATTTTTGTAGGAGATCCCATTCAAGAGGTGCAGTAGCAACGAGAGTGATGGGTGACAGAGGTTTGCTCTCATCAGTATCAGCAAGTTCCACTGGAGTGAATGCAGATGTAGGCCAGAGGTTGGAAGGCTTCTGTAGCCAGGATGGACCTGTCCACCACAAGTTGTGAGCGGGTAGTTCAGCTGGAAGTATACCACGTGAAGCACAGTCTGCAGGGTTTTGTTCACCAGAAATGTGTCTCCAGCTATCAGTTGGTACCAATTCTTGGGTTTGAGCAACCCGGTTTGCTATAAAAGTTTTAAGACGATGCGGAGGAGTCTGTAACCAAGTCAAGGCCACAGTAGAGTCACACCATAATGTGATAGAAGAAAACTCCAGTTTTTTGTGAAAGGTTGAGATCACATATGAGGTCAGTTGAGCAAGCAAGTGAGCAGCACACAGTTCTAGACGTGGTAGAGTGAGTTTTTTCAAAGGGGCCACTCTGGTTTTGGAGATGAGTAACTGGACAGTGGGGGAAGTATCAGTTTGTGATGTCCTGAGATATATCACTGCGGCAAATCCACGTTCAGAAGCATCTGCAAAACCATGAAGTTCAATGAGGCTTGAGTGCAAGAACTGTAGAGCTCGTGGTATGGAGATATCTTGAAGTGTGGCTGATGTGTCAACAAAGCTTTGCCACATTGCAAGCAGTTCAGGAGGTAGAGGTTGGTCCCAATCTAGGCCCTTTGTCCAAAGAAGTTGCATGAAGCATTTAGCCCACAGAACCACTGGTGAGAGGAATCCACAAGGGTCATAGATCTTGGCTATCACACTTAGTACTTTACGCTTAGTGGTAGCATCATGAGGTAGATTGAAGTTGTAGGCAAAACAATCATTTGCTGCTGACCATTGGATACCAAGGATTTTGAAATGAGGTTGTTGATCATCCTGAAGAAATACCGGTTTCTCAAGGTGACCATCAGGAAAGCTGGAAAGAAGTGCATTAGAATTTGAAGTCCATTTACGTAATTCAAATTCACCACATTTGAGTAGAGAGATAAGTTGTTGTTGCAGTCTTAAAGCCTCTTCTTCGGAGTTGGCACCAGCAATGACATCATCAACAAAGGTTTGAGAACGCAGAAGTTCAGCTGCTTCTGGGTAGGAATTGCCTTCTTCAGTGGCAAGTTGATGAAGAGTTCTTATAGCAAGATATGGAGAACAGCTCATGCCATATGTTACTGTGGTCAATTTGAAGACAGATGCAGGCTGAGTAGCATCAGTACGCCATAAAATCAATTGATAGCACTGGTCATCAGGGTGAACTTTGATTTGCCTATACATTTGACGTATATCACAAGAAAAGACAATCTTGTGCAAGCGGAATACCAGCAACAAATCACAAATATTGGTCTGCATTTTCCTTCCAGTGAGGAGAATCTGGTTCAAGGAAATACCAGTTGAGGTTTTTGCACTAGCATCGAATACAGTGCGTAGACGAGTAGTGCTGCTAGCTTCTTTGAGGACACCATGATGTGGTAGAAAATAATGAGGAGTAGATAGATCAGTGGTGCTATTCAGTTCCATATGACCTAATGTCAAATATTCTGACATGAAATCAGTATACAAAGACTGAAAATGAGGTTGCGCCTTGAATTTCCTTTCTATAGAATTTAATCTTTGTTCAGCATTGGCTTTAGACTGACCCAAAGTGGGGTGGTTAGCCTTGAATGGCAGTCTGACACAAAATCGTCCAGATTCATCACGTGAATAGGTTGAGAGGAAATGTTCATCACACAATTTTTCTTCTTCAGATTTTTCAGATGCCATTGGAGGCTCTTCTTGTTCCCAAAAGCGTTGGAGAGAGTTATGCAAATCCAAATTGTTGATAGCCAAGAGGGTGGCTGATGCTTGCAGAGTGATGGAAGAATCAGCTTTAGGCTTGCATGGAGTCTCACCCATGACCATAAAACCAAGATGAGTCCCAATTAAACTCGGCAGGCCAGGACCAAGATGATGAACAATCTGGTTGAGCAGAAGAGGAAAAACAGAGCCACCAAGAAGAATGTCGATGCCTCCAGCTAGATGAAATGTAGGGTCAGCCAGAATATATGGTCGAACCTTTTCCAATACCTCTGGATCAATTTCCATGCGAGGTATATCAACACAAATTTTATCAATAATCAAGAACTCTTGATTAAGTGAAATCACTTTTCCACTCAGAGTCTCAATAGAAAGAGAGGTGAGGCCCTTAGAACGTATGGGGGCTTGAGAAAATCCAACAACACTGTGGTTGCTCTTAGTGCGAGATGCACTTAATACTTGTGCAGCATGTTCATTGATGAAACATGACTGACTACCAGAATCTGCGAGGGCGCGGAAAACATAACTTTTTCCATGAGGAGAGGTAATTTTAACGAGTAGCGTTCCCAATAGCACTGTAGACATTGATGAACGATGAGAGGGTTGATTATTCTCAGTAGTGGTCAGTACTACTGAAGGAGGTGTCATGTTGACTTGAGGTTGACCCACAGAAACTGCACGGCTGCTGGGTTGGAGAGGTGTCATATTGGCAGTTGAGTGGTTATTTTCAAAGTGCAACAAAGTATGGTGCCTTTTATGACATGTGAAACAGTTTGATTTCGATTTACACTTGTCAAGAGTATGATTTCCTAAACAAGAAATGCATCTTTTATTTTCTTTGACAATTTGAAAACGTGCTTTGGGTGCATTGTTTTTGAACACAGGACATAAATAAATCTTATGTTCATTGTTATGACAAACAAAACAGTCATAAGGTTTTGTGTCACTTTTGATTTCATCATTATAAGTAGTCATCAATGCTACCTTGTTTGTAGAAAAACTCCTATTTATTTTAGGAAAGAATTTATTTTCAGATACTGAAGTAGACATTGAAGCGGTTTTTGAGGTAGAAGAAGAGTGAAGATTTGAATTTTCAATTTCATTGCACTCCTGAGTTAAAAAGGTAATTATTTCTTTTGCTTCAGTAAGTACAGATTCGCTAGATTTGTTCAAAGAACGAAAATGTTCAAACTTTTTTCGGAGGTTATTATCCATTTTTCGCATCATCATAGCACACAGTAAAGGATTATCAGCGGTTATATCAATTTTTAATCCCTTCAAAGCTTGTGTATTCTCATTGTAGGAGTTCAACAATTTCCGCATTTGAGCCGGTTGATGAGTGATATTGGGTAAATCGAGAATTTTATTGAGATGCAGTGTTATCAATCGACGAGGTGAATTATAGCGTTCATGAAGCAAGTCATAGGCAATCTGATAATTACTCTCAGTTAGTGGTAATGATTTAATTAAATCAAGAGGTTCTCCTGAGACAGAGCTCAACAGGTATTGAAGTTTGACTACACCTGATAATGTAGAATTTGAATGAATGCTTGAATTGTATAAATTAATAAATGAGGTCCAATCGAGAGGGTTTCCAGAAAATTGTTTCAAGTCAAGCTTAGGTAAGCGAACTGGCTGTTCATTTTTTACTTTAGACTGATTCAATTTCGTTTCTAAGTTGTGTAACGTGAGGTTAATAGAATCAATCATTTCATCAGCACTATTAAGAGGTGCATAATTTGGTTTGAATTCTTTGTCTTCTTCTAACTGTAATTCATGATAACAATCCAGTGAGTCTGATAAGTCTGATCTTAATTTGTTCAGAGATTTTGAACGAGCGAGTAATTTCTGATAAATTTCCTTATCAGAGATCTTTTTTGACATATCAAATAAGATTTGAATTTGTTCAAAAGCATTATTCTTCTTAGCGGTGATCACTGCTAACGATTTAGCCATTATAACTAACTAAGTTACCTACTTGATAACAGTAATAAATTATCACAAGTATTGAAGTTGACAATATAATAACCTGGGGTACAATAACTAAATGAGATTGCACTAATAATAGTGATAATAAGCCGATAAAATGACTCGACACACTGCCGTGGTAGTAATTGAGGTAATTACGATTACAAATTGAGTGATAAGTGGCAAGCATTCACAAAAGAAATCTAATAATATTCGAAATATAAAACAAGTAATGCGTTTATCAATAAGCATGAATATTCTGAGAATTCAATTGAATTAAACAATTATCTGAATTGAATTCACTCAAGTTACGAATTGAATGCAAGATATTATACTTATTGAACATTCGAAGTATGATATGAATAAATCAAATAATATTTCAATTTTGAAATAAGCAATGTAATTTTACACAATTGAATATAATTATCAGTCAAGTTCACGGAATAACAATAAGTATTTATTTCAATTAGAAATATACCACAAGCCATAAGCAGTTATTCTCATTTGATAGCATAAGCTATTAGTGAATGAATAGTAGGTTATTTTCAAGTTCAATGTAAACAAAGTTGACCTTGACGACGCAATGCTCAGCTATAATGTCAGCCTGAATACTACAGAGCTCCGTTATAATCACGATGAAACAAAACAATGAGTTGTTTACGACTTTTGAGCACAATAGACAAATTTTAACTTGCAAGGCATTGATAGTGAACTCGTTTGAACAATGTGCTTTGTAACTTGTAATACCGTATAACTTGTACTTGCACCAAAAATGATAGCTTTATTTAATGAGCAATGAATATGTATTTCCATAGAATGAAAATAAAAAATGATCCGATCCGGGGCCCGGATGACCAAAATGTTGGGGATTGAGCAATGAGGTGTAGAATATAGAATTTTCAAATGAGGCTGTAAAACATAGGATATAAATGGAGGACCTGCGGTAAGAGGGGTAGGAAATGAGGTTGTAATAAAATAAAAAGGAATAGTTGAGTAATACCTTATTAATGTTCCTATCACCATATGAGAAGTCGTTTCTGTAGACGCCGATGCGTGTGCACACGTTGATGAGATGAGTCACTGATGATAATGCGTAGCACTCGAGGTATTTTTGTGCACTGAGGAGTGAGGTCGGTGAGGATGAGTGAAGAATTATTTTAGAATAAATAGGATGGAACTAATTTCACGGCCGATATAAAATACTGGAGGTTTTGAATTAAAGAACAAGAAAAATAAAGTGCTAGTTGCGGTTATAAGCAAATGAGGCTTCAATAAACCGAATATTGAGGTTTTACAAAATAATAAATTAATAAGTAATTATTGCGGTTGTAACGAATTCTATTACTTGAGGTTAGAACGACGATTTGTTCATAGCGATGCGGTTTCAACAAGAATGCAATTGGGAATTACCATTCAAGCTGCCATTACAACTTTAGCATGCGCAGTGGCCAATAAAACTGGTTGCCATGGCAACACTATAGAAAGTCAAGTAACAGCTACACATGTTGAGCAGAGATAAAACATAAACTAACTTAAACTACATTAAATACGAAACAAATGTACTATTACAGAACTCAGATGAGGGATTCCTGGTAATAGGAGATAAAAATGTGAGAATCGGTAAAGAGCAGAAAATATCAAATAAGGTATGTCAAACTGTTAATAAGAGGTTGATCAGTATAAGAAATTCGAAGGATACTATTGTAAACAGTAAAGGTCGACGGTACTTAGATATGTGTACGGAGTTTTTTTTTTTTTTTTTTTTTTTTGTAGATTACGTCTTGGAGACTCCAGTTAAGGAGTATAAGACAAGTCAGATCAACAATATTATACACTAGATACCAAAATTACTTCAATTAGTTGAGGTGAGGCTTAATTTTGATGTGAAAGGAACTCTTGTACACTATAAAAAGCTTTATCAACTAAATATTTCTTCAATTGATTTTTAAATATTTCTATATTTTCAAGACTCTTCAAAAACTGCGGTAGCTTGTTGTAGAATTTCCTACCAATATAACTAGGTTTTTGTTTGAATAGGCTACTGTTGTGACTCACCAAGTGATAATCTCCTCGGCTTCTTGTATTATAATCATGTACATCAAGATTTTGGTTAATATCATTCGTTTTTACATATAAAGTAGCTTCATACACATATAAGCAGGGTACAGTTAGGAGACCAAGTCTCTTGAACAACGGCCTACATGAATCTAATCTATTTACTCTTTCTATACACCTAACCGCTTTCTTTTGGATCTTAAACACCCTATCAAGATTTTGTTTTGATGAATTACCCCATACTAAGATAGCATACCTAATATGTGACAGTAAGAGCCCATGGTAAGCTGTAAAAAGTAACTTTTTGTCATTCAATCTAGCGAGCTGTCGCAGGACAAATACCCCAGATGAAATTTTACTACATATTTTCTCAATGTATGGAGTCCAGGTCAATCGTCTATCCAACGTAACTCCTAGAAATGCAATTTTTTCTTCCTGGTCTAATTGATTATCGTTTACAAACACGTTTATAGCCCTATCTTCATTTAAATTATGTTTGTTTTTGAATTGAAGGTATTGGCATTTTTTACTATTTATAGTTAATTTCAACTGGTTTAAAAATTGGACAATGGACTGCACACCTATATGGGCACTTATTTCTAAATTATCTAGAATGGAATTGCTGAAAATGAGTGATGTATCATCAGCAAATAAGAGGGCTCTACCACTAATTAATTCTTTAGGTAAACGGTTGACATATAACAAAAAAAGCAATGGACCTAGTATTGACCCCTGAGGCACTCCAGCTTGCACCTCTAATTTATTAGATTTATTCTTTACTATACTATTACCAACTACTGTAGTTAGTTCTACACATTGTTTTCTCCCAATAAGATATGATTCAAACCATTTCAGTTCAACCCCATTTACACCTACATTTTGCAGTATTTCCAATAAAGTTCTATGATTAACACAATCAAATGCCTTTGACAGATCTAAGAAGATTGCAGTAGCTTTATCACCTGAATCTAATATATCTATTAGTTTTTCAACTAGAGAAACTATGGCTGTTTTTGTTGATCTCCCTTTCTGGAAGCCATGCTGTTCATCACAGATAAAGTTAGCTTCTTGAAGGTGCAGAAGTAACCTATTTAGAACTACTCTTTCAAAAATTTTACCTATTACATTTAAAATACTAATGGGCCTATAGTTTTCTACCTTTTCTCTATCGCCACTTTTGAAGATTGGCAAGATCTTCCCCTCTTTTAAATTATCTGGAAAAACACCTTGTTCTAATGAATGATTGATCAGATGAATCAAAGGGTCTAACAATTGATCTTTACATTCTTTCAGAATTTTACTGGATACCCCATCCATTCCTACAGTTTTTTTATTATTTAAACTATCAATGATATTTGACAACTCGTCTTGGCATACTGGGTGGAATTTTAATTCGTTCTGAATCCCCTCAGTATTCCTCATGTTTGCATCACTAATACCTGTATTAAGAGATTTTTGAAGATCCTTAGCAACCAGTTGATAATATCTGTTAAAGAAATTACAAATGTCTACACTATCATCAATATATTTTTTATTTTCGTTAATTATTCTGGGGACACTAGTATAAGCATCTACATGAGCTACTTGCCTATTTTTGTTTATTACATCCCACACTGCTGTGTTAAAGTACACACTATTATTCAAAATTTCAGCTGTTTTCTTACATTTCGCTCTTTTCACTTTTTTCATATAGTTTTTCTTTAGAGCTTTGTAATTATCTTCACTTAACATATTTCTAGATAGTTTGAATTCATCATATGCATCTTTAACCCTATTTCTTTCTGCAAGGATATCATCAGTTATCCACTCTTCAATCTTGTCTAATTTGTTCTTTACAGGGACTTTTTTAACTGGACAACTCATAGTAATATGAAACCTTAAAATATTAATGAAACTATCATATTTGTCATTTAAACTATTGCTATTGTAAACCCTACTCCAGTTTTCTTGTAGCAGATTCTGCTTCAAACAATCGATATTCCCCTGTTCACATTGTTGAATTTCTTTCATTACTCTACTCTTTTTAATTGATTTATGACCTTGCAACCCCACCTCTAAGATTTGATAGTCATGATCAGATAGTTCCGAGCCGCCTAATCTTGTTTTAGAGTAATCTATATTAGTAAGGATGTTATCAATTATAGTTTGTGATGTTCTTGTGACTCTGGTATATTCATGAACTTTTATTTCCAAGTTATTCATGCATATAATATCCTTTAAATCTTCTGTCATTTTATTCTGTGTTGCAAAGTCTGCATTGAAATCTCCCGCTACAATAACGTTTGTAAAACGAGTAGTAGTAATCTCTAAAAGCCTATTGAATAGTTCACAAAAATTGTTCCATTCCCCATTTGGTGACCTGTAAATACCTAACACCGCTACTTCGAAATTATTGTCGATTTTTACTCTCAAACCAGTAACTTCTAAATCCATTTCCACAGCAAATTTCTCTGCATATTCTAAATTAAATGTTTGCATATTCTTAGCATTTTTAGTGAAGATAGCTACTCCCCCACTTCGATGAGATGTCCTGCAATACGACGTTTTCAATGAATAGTTTGGAATATTAAGTTGTGACAATTCATCTTCTTTTAAACCATGCTCTGTGAAAATAGCTATATCAGGAGCCTCTTCTTTAAAAAATACTTCGATTCTATCTATTTTGTTACGAATGTATTGAATATTCTGATGGAACACAGTGAGTACCGGTACTTCTCTATCATCCCTTATTACTTTATCGTTGCTTTTGCATATTGAAGTAGATTTACTTAATCTCTTAGAATCTTGAGAGCCTATCAGATTGCTACAAGAGTTCCTTCCACTAATGCTATCCTGATTTTTTGATCGATTAACGTCTTTTAATACAATTGAAGATATGAATTTATCATCTGAAACTAGTTTCCCTTTCCGGTTTTGAGCCACTTTACTAAAAAAGGTTCGTTAGATGATTGTTTAGGAGAATTATTGACAGTAGATTGCAAACGACTTTCAATCAGCTCTGCCAGCCTATTACAAAATATTACTTTGCCAGATTGATTTAGATGTAGACCATGATTAGTGAAGTTTTGTTTTTTCAGCCTTTCATTTAGAAAACAAATCCCCAACTGCTTAGAATTCTTATTTTTTAGGCTGTTGATTGTATTATGAATTGATTTATTTGTTGACTTAATGGCTTCATTTAGCTCTGGCCTATCAAACCTATACGGAATTGTACTTATTATTACATTAGTTTTTTGGCTGAGTGGCACAATCTCTTTAATTTTTTCATTTATTTCAGGAAGATGTTTTAGATTAGGTTCATTTATATTGTTTGAGCCACCCAGTACTATTAGAAAATCGTTTTTACCAAAATCTTTAGTTTGTTCCTGTGCTGACTCTACGATAGCGTTTATAGGGGCACTTGGTTTGAAAAAGCTCTGAACTTCATACTTATTTTTTAATCTTTTATTTAGTAGGTCACTACAGTCTCGTCCATGACTGGATGTCAAGAGCAGTACTCTACCTTTCCTATCGTTATTTGCCCTTACTTTAGTTTTGGTTGCTGTTTGCAAAACCTGACTATACGTTTTTGTTTGACCATTTCTATTTATTTTTTCCCCATTTGATTTAGGTTCTACTTTTTTTGTATTGATCAGAGGATCAGTTAGGGTACATTATACTAAATGGAAGAATGGATAGCGATATGGAAGGAGAAATGACTTTTGTAGGAGAAATGGGCGACTCAGTAAACGATATTGCAGCAATTAACTTGGACTATTTTAAATATGTAGTTGATTTCAAGGTAGTTCCTCAGTCTTTCTCTGATCATTTACCTATCGAAGTTATATTAGACGTTGGTAACAAAACAGTCAACAATTATCAGTTTTTACCGTTACTGCCAAAATTGTCATGGAATGGATTTATCGAAGAGAAATATAAAGATAAGATAGCAAGAAGAGTTAACAATCTAGTGCTAAGTAATGACATAGATCAGGCATGCAAAACCTTTACAGAGTGTATTCGAGAAGTAGGCCTAGCTTTAGGAGGTGGTCAAAGTTCAGTGAGATTTGAACGTAAGCAAGCCTGGTTCGATAATGAGTGTTGGAAAGCCCGAACTAACGTCTTATCTTTTTTGAAATTGTATCGCCGTATCAGTAATGATTGCGTTAGAGAATTGTACATATGCGAGAGAAGTAAATTCATAAAATTGTGTAATGAGAAACGTCAAAGCTATCAGAAGGCTCTTTTAAATTCTATTTCTTCCGCTCAGAATCCTAAAGATTTTTGGCAGGCTTTGAATAAATTTAAACAGAAACCTAGAATCGTAAATGGTTCAATACTTCCTCAGGATTGGGTAAACTATTTTCGTCACCTCTTAAATCCTGAAATGTTAGCGTTGCCCCGTTTATATGCTGAGCCCTATATAGTGCACAATAGTTTAGATGAAGTTTTTAGTAGGGAAGAGTTGAGTAGAGTCTTAAAATCCGTAAAAAATAATAAGGCGCCAGGCGAAGATCAGATCCCTTTTGAATATTATAAAAATGCTCCTGATAACATGCTAAATAAATTGCTAAATTTATACAATTATATATTTACATCTAGTAGGGTTCCAGATAGTTTCAAGTTTTCAATCATTTTTCCACTGTTTAAGAAGGGTGAGAGCGATATAGTAGCTAATTATAGAGGAATTAATTTTTTATCAGCTTTTTTTAAGATTTTCGCGGGTTTATTACTAAATAGATTGAATCAGTGGGTAGAGAAGGAGAAAGTGTTGAGCGAGTTTCAGGCTGGCTTTCGAAAGGGCTACTCAACAACTGATAATATTTTTTCTCTTTCATCTATTGTGAGCTTACAGTTGGCCAAAAAAAGAGGTAAATTATACTGTTTCTTTGTCGATTATTCGGCTGCGTTCGACTCAATTGATAGAAATGCGCTATTTTATAAACTAAGCTGCTTAGGTCTATCAACAAAAATGATAAATATTTTGAGAGCTTTAAATGATAAAACTTCTGCTAGTGTATGGTGTTCTGAGGGGCTGACGCAGAGTTTTGAGACTAGGTCAGGATTAAGACAGGGATGCTTGTTGAGCCCGCTACTTTTCTCCCTTTTCATGAACGACTTGCATGAGGAATTGGGGGGAGGGGTGTTAATTGGCGGTATGAGGATTCGGGTATTGCTCTATGCTGACGATATTGCCTTGGTGTCGGACTCGCCAATCGGTCTTCAGTACATGATAAACAACCTGGAACGCTATTGTGAAATTTGGAATTTGAAAGTCAACCTAAATAAATCGAAGATAATGGTATTTAGGAACGGGGGGAAATTGAGTAAGAATGAAAGATGGACTTATAAGGGAGAACAGATTGAATGTGTGAGTAAATATAAATATTTAGGAGTAACTCTAACGCCCACCTTGAATTTTGAGAGTCACCTTAGTGAAAAATTAGATAAAGCCAAACTGGGACTCAATTTAGCATGGGGAGGAATATTAAAAAATAGTAATGTGAGTTTTTCAGCCAAATGTAAGTTGTTTAAAGCTTGTGCAAGGGCAGTCTTATGTTATGGAGCTCAAGTATGGGGCTGTAAGCAGTATGACAATGTTGAAAAACTACAGCGTTTCTTTATTAAGAAACTATTTGCTCTTCCAATCAATACGCCTAATTATATGCTATTCCTCGAAACTGATCTAACACCTCTTTTTGAATACTGTCTGCGTTTGCACTTCAATTATATTATAAGGGTTATGAGAATGAAGGATGAGAGGCTACCGAAATTCCTTGCTCTGCAAGTTCTGAAAAATAAATGCTTTTGGCTGAAAGAGTGGAATCGCATTTCTTATAAATTAAATTTAAATATCAATTTTACAATAGAGAACGTGATTACTTGGGGTGAGCTCTTCAAAACAATATTGACTAGTTTGAATAAATTCCATAAAAATAATTTCATACAGGACGCACAGGCAGGACATTTTCATACATGGTACAAGTCTTTCAACTTGGATCTGAGCTTTAAAAACTATGTAAATGATGACAATGAATTTTGGGTTATGAGGTGGATTTTTAAGGCAAGGGGTGAGTTGATTAATTTGAATTACAAACCATGGGTTCCGGAACGAAATTATTTCTGTTCAATGTGTAATCTAAAAGAGATAGAGGATATATTCCACTTTGTTGCTAGATGTCCGTGTTTGGAGGAATGGAGGAGGAAATGGTTAGGTGGGAGGGTGCTTTCAAGGGAAGTTTTTCTCATGCTTATGAACGGCAAAGATTGGAAAAGTTTAGCCGGTTTTTGTAGAGACGCTTGGAGTTATAGACGAGTTCTCACTCAAGAGTTTAACTGGTAGGTATCATTGTCTGACACTTGGTCGTTGTAGGGAAACTTTGTATATACAGCAATATAGATTAATTTTAGTAATAGGTTAATTTAATGATGTGAATAAAGTTTGTTCTTTTTTCAAGGATTCCCAACTACAGGATTTTAGGAATAATGTTATTTTTAAGCTAACAATACATTCTTTCTTAAACATAATCATTTCTTGTTTGGTAATAATTATGATGACTATATTTTTATTTGGATTTACCGACTTTCCGGCTGGCGATCATGTGATCAAGCCGTAAATGTGTGTAAGATAACTATTTTATTTTTCATTTTAAAAGAAGGAGATTAAAGCATTTTTCTATTCTATTCTATTCTATATCGCCTTCATAAAATCGTTTCTCAATGACGATGTAAAGCCCGCTCGGCTCTCTTGTTTCCTGATTGAAATAGGTAGCCTATTCCATTCACGACATGCTCTGACTACCAAAGATTATTTTATTGTAGATAGTTGTGTGGTAGATTGGAATTCTTTGGGTGTCATCACTGTTTCTAGTGCGTGAGACAGTAATACTTCTAGCTTCAGATACAAACTTGAATTAACTCTTGAAGTATTTAGGAGAGCAATTTTGTGAATATTTTTGACAAGCTTCATTATTCTGACACGTCTTTGTTCAGGTAGCTTTGGTGTATTGCTTTTGATATGAGATGGTGTTATAGAAATGCTGATTACGTTGTTATGTGGGGAGCATTGAGGGAGAAAGAGAGAGTGGGTGAGAGTGTATTTGTATGTGAGGGTGTAAGAGACAGGATTAGAAAGAAGGGTGGGTTAGGAAGGGATCATTATAGCGAGTGATGAAGATGGGGGGAAAAGAGAGATAGAGAAACAGAGGAAACTTAGAAAAAAGAATAAATAATAATCCCATGGCATTATAGTATAAAATATATTTTATTTTTTCTGATGATGCCCACATAAATCTGAGACGTGTGTGAAATGAATGACGATAATTATGTAATAGTTTTTTACTTTAATGATTCAGATAGGAATAAAGATGAAATTCTAAATAATTGTTTGCCTGTGATCAGCCTGTTTGTTTAGATGGAGGGGAATCGAGAGAGGTAGTCAATTTAAGAGACAGAAAATGCGAGAAAGGGAAAATTATTATACAAAGTGTAGGTTTATAGAATAGATTGTATGAATCGCATTATTTTGAGCTGGTGAATCATTTAAGGATTTGAATTCTGAACGGAGGTTGCCTGAGAGGGGATATTCTGCTGAGTAATCGGCTGCCGAAGTATTATCAATTTCATGGATTTCCAACTCAATTTTCGTCTGAATCTTACTAAATCCTCAGAGATTTCGTCAATTTATGAATTCTTCATACTAATAGGATATGAGAAATGCTAGTTTACTCAACCGTTCAAACACATCAGTGTGTAATTTATTTTTCTCTTCTTTTTATTTCATCTATTTCCATTCCAGCACCCTCTATTCCTTTTTCAATGATTCTTTTTCTTGGAATTTCGCTCCAACGTCAAATTTTCCACTTTTTATTGCTTTTATAGTGTCATTTTCTTGAAGAAAGAAACAAAGTTGACATTTTCTTAGGAAAACTTTGATTATTGATAACACTTTTTATTGTTTTTATAGAGACGTTTCCCTAAAGACACTTTCTTAGAGACAAAGTAGACATTTCCTTAAGGTACCTTTGATTATTGATAACACTTTTTATTGTTTTATAGTGTCTTTTACTTTATTAAGAGGCAAAGTAGACATCTCCTTAAGAAACCTTTGACAAAAAAATTCAAAAACATGCTTTTTGTAACATGAAAAGTAGTGAAATTTTTCTACTGTTCCAGACGCCATTTTTCTAGTTGAACTTGTGGGAATACTTTTCAACTTTGTATAAACATTGCCTTAAAAGTAATCTGACCTTGAAATTCGACTCTACTTATTAATCCTTCCTAATCCAATATCAAAGTAGGTCAGGGTTTCTAAAGTTGATGGACTTATGCGACTAATATGAAGTTAAAGATTCGAAAATTGAATTTAGGGAAACTACTTCTTAGATCTTTCTGCACAATGTGGTATAATTGTTATGTTTATTGGATGACAATGACATTATTTCTGCTCCACATTATCCTAAATTTCGATTATATTTTTTGCAAAAAATATGATTTCATAAACATATTTTGCCCGTCTTTCAAGATTTTGTTCTCTATTGATTTCCAATTATACCTGTTCAATCAGAGATAAGCTACGAAACTTCTGGGCGCTCTTTTTGACCGATTTGATTGGCCAGCAAAAAATACCCTGTTCTCTGCTGTAAAATCACTTCCCGTGGTTCGGGGCCCACCTAAAACTGTAGATCCATCTTATCCATCATCATCATCATCTAACGTATTACCCACGCACAGGTCTCAGAGCTGTGTGGGCTTCATCCACTGAAAAAATTCTAATTTATTAGGATTGTTTTCATCACATTTTTTTATTCAAACTAATACTACTATAAAGCAGTGATTGTCTAACTATTGTTATTCCTAATGTTTATATAGTATCAAATTCAATCCTATAGTATTTCTTTGATGAATCTATACTGATTAATATCACACAATCCTGGAACCAAATACCCTTTTAAAATCTTGTTTCTTCTATTTCATGGAATATGGTTATCTCCACCAGTTTATTATTACCACCTTGATCTTCAAAATCACATGTCAACTTTTAGAAACACATTCAGTGGTCCCAACCTTTCAGTATTAGCGGTTATTGGTGAGCTTAGCAGGTAGTGTAGAAGATCTCATGAAGCAAATGTGTTCCCGGAGTTTATATCAAAGGCGGATGAGGGAGGTATGAAGAAGATTGTGAAGAAGAAGGAATAGAAGCAGAAGTAGGAGGAGGAACAGGTGAAGGAGGAGGTGGAGGAGGAGGTAGAGAAGATGATGAGAAGGTGGTGGAGAAGGAGGTGGAGGAGTTGGTGGAGTACAAGGAGGAGGAGAAGAAGTAAGAGATGAAGAAGAAGGAGGATGAAAGGACGAAGTTGGTAAGGAGTTGTAGGTTTATCGTGTGGTCTGGAATATGGCACACGATATCTAGGCTACTATCCTTATCACCCTATCCTCTTTTACCTCAACAACTTTCGACCTCTTTTTGTCCCCCTTCCTCTTTATCATTCACCCCTACACCTACTCCTTCCAGCCAATATTTGATACACCTTTATCATAATTATTCTTTTCCTTCAAAATATCACTATTAACCTTCTCATCAAGACTTTCCACTTTCATCTAAGTGACTTGACAATTTTTTCTCTCTTCTCCTTCTTCTTGTTCAAATATTCTCCTCTTTTTCTCACCCCTTATCTTCTTCAACTTTTTCTTCTTCTTAACCACCTCCTACTCTTCCTCCTGTTCCTCTCCTCCTTCTTCTCTTGCCTTCTTCTACTCCTTCTTCTTACTTCTTACTTCTTCCTCTTCTTCTTCTTCTTCTTCTTCTTCTTCTTCTTCTTCTTCTTCTTCTTCTTCTCCTCCTACTTCTCTTCCTCCTTCTCTTCCTTTTCCATCTTCTTCTTCTTCTTCTTTTTCTTCTTCATCTTCTTGGTATTTTTTCTTCTTATTTTTCTTCTTCTTCTTCTTCTTCTTCTTCTTCTTCACCTTCTCCTTCTCCTTCTCATTCACCTTCTCCTTCTCCTTCTCCTTCTCCTCTCCTCCTTCCCCTTCGCTTTCTTCTTTACCCTGTAAGTTCTCTATAGTAGCATCACACATACGTTGACGAAGACAGAGCATAATATCGACCGAATTTGGCGCTAAACTTTTTGGCGCAGTGTCACACTACCTTCTCTCACATTCTAACTCTCTCTCTCTCTCCCACTCACAGTATGTTTCTCAGTCACTCTATCATTTTCTTTCACTCACTGTCCCTGTCGCTCTCACACTCTCCACCATTCCACACCCCATCTCTTTCAGTTCAATCATTCCCTATCCTTGCTTTTCCCATCTACTTTTCTCTCTCCTTCTCTTCGAGCTATCTTTTTCATTCTTTTTTTTGCTCTTTCTATAAGCGTGCACCTGAACCAAGTCTTAGTTGCACTTTGGTGCAACCCTGAAGTGAATGCAACCTTTCAAGTAACTTCACGTGGGCATGCAAACCTTTTTGGTGTTGTTTTTCATTTTAACCGTAGGACTATATTTTCAATATTGTTCGAGTGCTTTACATCCTTTACACTCGTTACGCATGCAGAGAAATAATTTGATTGAGGGAAAACGAGCGTGAAAAATAACATGCAACATAGAGGAAGAAGAAAAAAAGAAGTAGAAGAAGAAGAATAAGGAAAATGAGAAGAGGAGGAGATGAAGAAAGAAGTAGAAAAATAGTTAAGAAGAAGAAATATAATTAAGAAGAAGAGCATTACCTAAAGGCTTCAGCCCATTGAAACAAAAATTATAAATAAAACACCTCACAATAACTATTTAGAGTATATAGAACTATTTATTTATAGTATAGAAGTAGAAAAAAGAAGAAATGAGAATAGCAATAGAATTCGTAATATGGCAAAAAATACAATTTAACGCAAAACTATGATACTGTAAGGAAAGAAAAATTAGTGAAAAAATAAAATAAGAACTTAACGATTATTGCCCAGCAGCGAACGTGTCACACTGAATGAGAATAACTTGATGGCGAGAGACGAATAGAAGAGTAACAGTATTAATTTAATTTTGTTCCCTGAGCAAATTAGTAGATAGACGAAATTGAAATGAATGAAACGATGGAGAAGGAGGCGAGAAGATGAGAGATGGTGAAGGAAAGATAGAATGAATAAATGGATGGAAGGAGGACAAAAAGTAGGAGGTAATGAAGAAGAATAAGAAAAAAAGATGGAAGGGTAGAAGGTAGACTATTTGATTAAACTTTTATATAGGTAATGCCAAGGTCTAGATATCCTGATTCAACTGAATCAGGCAACCATCTACTATTGTATTCATGGGAATTCATTGCGAGTATATATTGGGTAGTGAAAAACTGTTCTTATGGTTTATTATGCTTATTTTCTGTCTGGTATGAGATATGGGGTCATATTTTGGGGGAAAACTATTGAGAATAATGGAATTTTATCATACAAAAGAAAGTCATAAGACTTATTTATAAAATCAATAGAAGTTTTTTTTTTTTGAGGATGAAGCCCACATAGGTCTGAGACCTGTGCGTGGGTAATGTGTTGGATGATGGTGATCGATGAGTTGGACCTACAGTTTTAGGTGGGTTCCGAACCACCGGGAAGTGATTTTCAGCAGAGAACAGTGTCTTTTTTGCTGGCCAATCTAATCGGTCACCGTTACAGCAGGACCTACGAGAACGCAGCTTATCTATCTGATTGAACAGATACCTGCTACGGCTCGCGGCTATCACTTCCCAGGTGTTCGTGCAAGCCTCTCTTTAGGGGAAAGAAATTGTTCACTGCTCCAGCTATTTACATTTATGAAATAGCGATTTTTGTGTTTTTAAAATAGGAGGGTATATAAGGAAAATCAGTTAAATCATCCTCATAATACTAGGTTTAGGGGTTATGTATACCCAATACTTAGACTTAGCCTACTGAAAAGTGGACCATATTGTATGGGGATGAAAATATTCAAAGCTCTCCCCAACCAAATAAGAGAAGTTGATGGTATAAATGCATTTAAAAGAGGACTTCGAGAACTTCTAATTGATTTATGTCCTTAAAGACTAACTGACGTCCTAGAGCGATGATTTTACGTGATATCTGTTTCTGTGTTAACCAGTATAAAACTTGGACTAAAACAGTATAAAACTGTAAGACGTGGCACATGCTGCTGGAGCGTTGCTCCCTAGTTGCGGTTATGCGTGACGACAAAAAAAATAAAAATAAATAAAAATCAAGGGATTCGAATTGAAACATGCAAATACTCGAGGCTTGAATAATGCGTGTGAATATTTAATTGCTTAATGCTTTTCAACACTAATCGTCACAAAACTTCGCACCAAATCAAATTTTGGTCGCTATTATTGAATAGTCTGTGCCAGTTTGTTTCGGCTAAACAGAAATGTTTGTGTAGGAAATTCTCTACAATGACGTTCATTAATGGGAGTGCTGTTTGTGTACTCCCCACCCTATCACCACTTTTCTTTTAAGATGGCGTCGCCGCAAGACCGGAAAAATCATGCCACAGCCTCTCGATAATCGCTTCTCGACGTTCGATTGTTTTCAGCTCAGTTCTTCCGGCTCCCCCCCCCCTTACTTCCGGTTACCCTCTCTCTTCCGGTTCAACCTCTCCTCACTTCCTGTCTCTACCCCTTCATTTCCCCCTCCCCTAAACGTCGTCCACAGAATTCGCGCCCCCTCAATTAATTTTAATTGGATCCCGTAAATAGACCCAACCAGCGCTCCGCACTCTTGATTCGTGGGTTTCTAGAGGCTTTGAATCTTTCAAAATCACACGATCTTCCGCTGTAATATTTTTCTTCGCTTCCAAGCTATTTTCAGATTAATTAAAATATTTTTAAACATTATGCGTTATCATGATTGATATTGAAGTGAATTATATTGCTTAAACGATTTTGAGCAGGGAGCAATGGTATGTTTAGATTGCAGTGTAATTAATTCTACAACAAGCTACCATAGTTTTTGAAGAGTCTCGAAATATAGAAATACTCAAAATACAATTGGAAAATATTTAGTTGATCACCACAACAGCCTTCTTGTTTTTTATTGAGTGTTATACATACGTGGTATTATTGTATTGTTATGTTTGTTTTCTGGATTGTGTGTGTTAATACATTGATATTGTAATTGAAAAAAAAGTATTTTTCATAGTTTACAAGATCAAGATCAAGCCTCACCTCAACTAATTAATATTGATATTAGAAAGTAGAGTATAAGTTTGGTAATATAGTATGCATATAATATTATTGATCTGACTTGCCTTATACTCCTTAAACGGAGTTTTCAAAGCGTAGTTTATAAAATAAAATTAATTATCAAATTAAAAATTAAACTCTGTATGTGCCCTAAAAATTTATTTTTATAAATTTGTCTAATGGAAATGTTGTTACGGAAAATTTTTTCGTTGAGAAGGTCGTTTCCTCACAATGAATAGTATTTATTTATTGTAGATAAATCATTGGATATGTTCTATTTCCAGATTGTTATTTTAAAGTGTATTTTATTTTCAACATCTAAATCTTGGTAGGAGCCTGTTTCACTGTTATTCACTTGTTATTTGAATAAAACCTGTGATCCAACCTTTCCTGCTGTGAGGAGATCAAAACGTGAATCCAGACGCGATGCTGTCCTGTAAATTATTAATCTTGCGCTAAATTGAGCAATCCAGTCCCAAATAGCACAAACAGACAGAATAGCACAGAAATCTTGTTATTATTCAGACGCATTAATAAATTCTTCAGAGCTTTTCAGAGCTTAACAGAGCTACAGAGCTTTTCTCACTTTCATTATAAAAGCAATCTACTGACTTCTGTCTGTTTTCTACAGACTTAGTCATAACCTGGCAGTTGTTCAGAATCTATCTCTGTCAAAAAAATTTCTTGTCTTCTCACAGCCAATACTCGATGATAATAAACATCACAAAATCAAACACGTTCTGTGGAACGGTTTATGACAGATTGAAGCAGAAATGTAGATAAATATTGTAGAGTATTGTTGAGTATAATGTTGAGTATTGAATATTTCACTGAGCAAGCCCATCAGTAACAGAATATTAAAATATTGTTTTTGACATTCTGACTTGTCATAAAACACGGCCGGTTCACGGAAGCCAATTAAATAAGGAGTTTAATGTCAGTTAATTAACTAACCGTCGTAAGTGTGAAGGTTTTATTTCTGTTGCACAATGATCCATTAGTTGAATTTCGTTAACCGAACGGGCACAATCTGGCTACACAGTAATTTGATCATCAGCTGATTCTGAAGTTGAGAAAAAATACGAATTAGAATCATTTCATTATGAATTATTTGAATTATTATTCAACTATCTCAACATTATTATATTTCTAATATATTTTATTCATTTTGAAAGGTTTTTAACACCTACGACCTAATTTGCAGTTCCGTGTTCTGGTACAATAAACTTAACCTACAAAATGTAACTTAACGGGCATTAGTGAGATTTAATCATCGACGATCGGGTGGTTAAATATCTTTCACGCCGGTTAACCTAATCGGCGTTATCGCATGTAATTGTCCTTTGTGCAACTAAATTCTCTCCATTAATTTTAATTTCCGCAGATTTTAATTCCCGGTTTCTGAGCCGTTCATTAACATTAATGGACCATTAACTCAATGCTGGAGCAATGGGTTAATGATCCATTAAACTTAATGAACAACTCAGAAACCGGGCATAAGAGGATTAAATTTAATTGATTTTCGTGAAACCGGCCGTCTGTTCTCTGCTGTAAAATCACTTCCCGGTTGTTCGGAACCCACCTAAAACTGACAAATACATAACATATATTGAACGAATCATTCACATATTTTATAATATACTTTGGCATATTAAATCCATTTAAAAACTGTTTCAACTCGAATATAATCTGGATGAGCAACAGATCGAAGTTAATGCCTGACACAATGCTTTCTCAAAAAAATGCTACTTGAATTTTGGGTTCTCTCCCAAGTCGTCATAAGGTTGAGTGCGTCAACTTCTTTATAGAAGACTTTATAGTCTTGATTCCGCGTAATAAAGAATTTTTTCATCCCATTTCAACATATTATGAAACCCCTACTCTACAATAGCATTTCGATTTCTTATACCTCTATGGTTTTGAATACCTTATGTTAACCTAAATAGAATTTGAAATTGAAATCCTCAACTAATAAAAAACAATCCAACTGCACTGCCGCAATAATAATAGCCAAGCAGCTGACATTCAATCGTTCAATTAATTAATTACATCAGCAGTAGGCCAATAAGAAGTGCTGCGCCACTGTTGTTGGGCTGCCTATTCGACGAAATGAATTAATTTCAAATTAAATTCCGTTGCCGCAACCCCACTACCACCCTCACAGTCATTGTCACTTTGCCCCCTTCCCTCTATACGAATTCAGATTGAAAAGCATATTTCCCACAACCAATTATCAACAAGGAAATTCTTGTATTGCAGATTTTCCCTCCCATTATACAGCTGTCTGCAATGCACAATTGGACACGCCGCTCTGAAGATGTGACAAGGTCACCATCCCAAAACAATACAGAATACAAACACAGAAATTTAAACAATACAAATTTGTTTTATCATTTTCCACTAAATAAAAATGTTTACGCCTATAGATAGAGAAATTGCACAAATCACCACTAAATTTCTTCCTACTACTTCAACGCTATAGTGCCTTACATAGATAGTGTCCATTGGACGCCTCGCTTCTGATTGGATAATTTGGCCACAAATTATAAATTCGCCATTCGGCGACAAATTAAGTGTTGACTACAGTGACTGAGATCTATCTCTTTATCTATTCATAATCAATGTAGTATGAACCATAATAATTATGATTTCGTACTGTATTTCTTTGGGCTACGCTGGACTGTGTAGTCGGAGCCATGCAGTCACGTAAAAAACATTTATGTTTATAATAGATTTCTAATATCTAGCCTATATAGATATATAATCAAATTTAAAATGGAGACAATATTATGGTGGCTGGAAGCAATGGCCACACTGTCTCTATAAAGTCACTGTATTCAACTCTAGCGGAAGCCATATTATTTATTTCACTCGCAAAATTTGAAATTCAACATCGGCAGATCATAATATCAAGTTGTTTGAAAAACATCAATAAAGATAATTGAGAAGTTTTCAAATTGTGTTCAGTATAGCACATATTTAATTTAAATAACAATAAACTAATGATGATTTATCCACTAAAATGATCATTTAGTGAATAGAGATGTACTTTATTTAGCATATGTCATTGTAAGCAAAGTTCTGCTCAAACTCTCAGAGAAATCTACAATATAGAAAAAGCGTAAATTACTTGATCCATAAAGATCTGCGTTATTAATATTTACTTTTTATGGTAATTTAACGACTAGCAGTCCATTTTAATTGAAAATGAATCGTCACGACTCGAAAACGTTTCAGCCTACGTGAGTATTTGTTTATTCTCAATTAAAATTGACTGCAAGTTGTTAAATTTACCATAAAAAGTTAATAGAAAAATCATGCTTTAAATAAGATTTATAGTTGAAAAAATAGCTTTTTTTGTGAAAGGAATTTTTGGCAATAAATAACAATACCTTCTTAGATTCTACAACTAAGCAAACATTGATTAAAATGGGAAGAAAATTAAAGTACCAAGCCTCCATATTGAAATGACGAGACAGAATATATATGAGTGTTGAGGTTAGCATTATCGTTATCTTTAACGTAGTTTGGCGAAAACTCTCTAATATTCGACAACTAAAAAACACATTGAATAAATTGTGAACAACTTTCGAGTACAGTGCTTTCATATTGAAATGACGGAGCCGAACACACATGAGCTCACAACTGGAGACAAAAATTGGGGCGAAAAATACTGAAAAGGAAGACCAGCGAGAAACAACTCATGCCAACAGAAAAAATACCGCAAACAATTGACCGCTCTTTTTAATTACTGTGCAGAGAGTCGAGCGAGTAATAATTAATGGCGGGAAACTGGGGCGAATTCAGTGATTTCGGAGATCTCAGGCCATCAGCAATTAGTGAGCCACGGGAATGTTTTTGTGCTTTTTGTCGCGTTCTTTGTACGAAAATATTGTCCAGGTCCTTCAAATCATGCAGATGCTTTTGTCAGCTGAATATAACCGATAATGTACATAGATAGAGCTCAAGAAATACAGCTGAAAATATATATAGATGAAACACGAAAAATAGATAGCTGAAACATTGCGCTTAATTGAAAAACGAAATGCTAATGAACTGTGGAACTGGAGCTGGGTACAGGAAGAAGCATCTTTTGATGGTATCCAGAATAGCAACTGACCTTTTAAAAGGATATTAGCGATTTTTTCCTCAAATTTTCTATTTTGTTTTGTCGTGCGACAGCCATGCTGTCGACTGTCCCTAGAATATGTCCAATAATTGTTGGCAATGTGCAAAGGCACATATCTATTTTGTGCCACCACGTATCCCTGGTAACAGAGAATTTTAAGCGGTTATATTAGGAACTAGTCGTTCTTCATATTGTTAAAACGCATTTTATTATTCTCATATTAATTTCAAAATGAGGTAAAATTAATAAATAAATAATGAATAGTAAGACGAAGTTGTCACAACCACATTTATTAACAATAGAGAGATACTAGTTTCGGTTCTTACACCATTATCAATCTCAAACAAACTAAAACTAAAGTACAGGGTAGTTTAATATATATAAACACGGAATGATACTATTGGCTAAGGGATAGGCTGCCTCCATTGCAGGTTTGCGATTGGCTGACCTCCATTGCAGGTTTGTGATTGGCTGAAGGCCATAGCAAGTCACGCCCACTGGTGTGAGGAGCAACAAGCAAAAATCAACATAAAGAACCAAAAACAGTGAACATCTGGCAGAGGGGGGAGTGAAAGCCGTGAGCCGCAGCAGGTATCTGTTCAATCAGATAGAGATAAGCTGCGTTCTCCTTGGCACTCTTTGTAAGGGTGACCGATTTGATTGGCTATATATAAGACACTGTTCTCTGCTGTAAAATTACTTCCCGGTGGTTCGGAACCCACCTAAAACTGTATGTCCAGCTCATCAATCACAATCATCCAACTCATTATTCACGCACAAATCTCAGACCTATGTGGGCTTCATTCTCCAAAAAAAGCAGACAATTGAACATTTTAAAAGTTTTTAGAAGCCACATCAGTGCGTGAGTCGAAATAAAAATGCATTTAAAATTAAAAATTGCTCGAATTATTTCGTGTGCGTGTAAAAAAACGTGCATATAGTACGTCCACAGTACGAAGTTTCAACGTTGGTTTGCAGCATGTTTTAATCTGTCTGTAAAGACCACATTAGTCTTCCCGCACAGTCAGGAAACCTGAAGGTGTTCTCTCAAAAAAGTATTTTATTTTATTGACTATTTCAAAATTTAGTCTGCAAATCAGAAAGACGGTTTCAAAATCTTGTTGAGTAAAACAGTCTCTAAATTAATTGGCCATCGTTCCATGCTTGGAAATTATATTTGAAATCATAATCAATAAAATCACAGTCAGTATTACCTCATTTTTTGTTATTGGCATGCTCGATTGCAGTTTGATCATTTGGGTAGAATTTTAAGATCTTGCTCATACTTGAATAATAGGCCAGTGGTTTATGTTACTATGTTTAATCAAGGGCTGGAAATCAGTGCTCTTTGGTTATTCACCTATAGTCATATCAATTTTCAGTACCACTTGAAAATGGCAACAGAAAATTAAGGCTGTGCGCAGGGTTTTTGGTCATAATTTTTTTTTTTTTGAAGTTCATTGAATTGGATATTATTAAGGTATTGAAATGCTAACTATTGCCACGAGAAATTATTTTTTCCATCAAATATTTTATGGAAAATGGGAGTTCAAAGTTGAAATTTTTCGGTTTCTGGGGGCAATTGTACTCACCTACAAGTTATTTTGAACACTTGATAATTTTTTTATAACTGAAAGACACCTTGCGGAAAAGAATGACACATTTTTTATTTCAATTCAACAATTGGTTTTTTTCAAAATTATTTATTAAGAAACTGAAATTTTTTGCATGTTTTAAAAAATTTATTTGAGAAAACTAATTGTTTGAACGGAATAAAAAATATCTCATTTTATTCCTCAATGTGTCTTTCATTTAAAAAAAATTATCAGAAGTTTAAAATAACTTGTAGGGGAGATCAATTGCCCCCAAGAACCGAAAAATTTTAACTTTGAACTCCCATATTTCATAAAATATTTGATGAAAAAAATAATTTATCATGGCAATAGTCAACATTACAATACCTTAATAATATCCAATACAATAAACTTCGAAAAAAAATTATGACCAAAAACCCTGCGCACAGCCAGAACCAGCTCAGAAAAAAATGTTATTTGGTTTCGCTGATCCGGTAAGAAATAATAGGGCAACATGACCAGGAACATGTTGCCCTATCAAGAGCAGAAAAATCATTCACATTATAAAGAATGATTACTTGATTGATTAAAGCCTTTATCAAGAGCGGAGTCGAAACTCAAACTCCTTATTATTTATTTAGTATTGATTGATCGATTAATGCCCGGTTTCTGAGTTGTTCATTAACTAAATGGAACATTAACTCAATGCTGGAGCAATGGGTTAATGACCCATTAAACTTAATGAATAACTCAAAAACCGGGCATAAGCCTTTATTCAGGGCAGAGATGAAACTCCTCCCTACCGCTCAACCATGAAGAATGTGAAAGCATCCCTAGCCTTCCAGTAGCGTAGTGATATTAGTAAACAGCAAACTTAATAAAAATTAAAAAGCATGAGGAATTAAGTTATTATTTTTATTATTATTTCTAAAGATGAGTGTAAGTGTGTGAAGACTGGCCACCCACCAAAGGTAAGAGAAGGAGGAGGAGAAGGATAAAAAGAAGAAGGAGGAGGAGGAGTAGGAAGAGGAGAAAGGTAGATGACAAGAAAGAGTGGGATAAGCAATGAAGGAATTATGTGAGAATCAACTACAAAACAGCAAAGTTATAACTGCCTTCGAAACTGTGTTAAATTGTAATTCTATTATAATAGAATATAATCCGAATTTCCTTTATTGAATTACGAGAGTTGTATTTTGTTTCCCACCACAATAGGCTGCTTGATTCGACCCAAAGTTTGGGTTTATGTGTGAGAAGTTTACTGTGTAATTCGTACAGCGACCTTACATGGAGAAACATGGTACATGATACCAAAGGGAGTGGAGGGAGAGCTAGAGGCAAAGTAGGAGGTCAAAGAGGTTGGAGAAGAGCAAAATAAGGGCAGAAAGAAGATATTTGGACGAGAATGGACACAGAAAAGAGATTGAGAAGGAACAGAAAGGGGAGGGGCGGTAAAAGAGGGAATGAAGGAGAAGGAGCAGGAGAAAGAGAAGAAGAAGAGTGAGGAGAAAAGTGTGAGGTTGAAAAAGGTGGAGAATGAGTTGAATGAGGAGGCGCAGGAAGGAAAAATTGAGGAGATGATGAAAGATGAGCAAAAGAAGAGGGGAGTGGAGAAAGAGAAGCTGGAGGAGGAGGAGGACTAGGAGAAAAGTATAAAAAGAAGGAGGAGAGAGAGAAAAAAGCACGAAGAGAAGGAGAGGGAAGAGTAGGATGAGAAAGAGAACTCAGATGGAGTAGGGTTGGGAGGAGGTGAAGAAGAAAGAGGAAGTCAGAGAAAAGTAGGAAATGGAGGAAGAAGAGAATGAAGACCAGGAGAATACCAAGGAGAAGTAGGAAGAGGATGAGAAGGTGGAGTAAGAGGAGAAATAGGAGAAGGAGAGTGGGATGAGGAGAAGGAGAAGAAGAAGAAGGAAGATGAGAAAGAGAAGGTGGTGCAGGATGGAAGCAAGAAGATGTACAAGAAGAGAAGAGGAAAGAGTAAAAGAAGATGGCGAAAACGTAACGGAGAAGGTAGAGTAGTAGAGCGTGTGTAGTTATAGAAGGGAGTATTGTGCAATTTCGGAGCTACACACATTTGAGTTGTCATAATAGAAGTCAGTTGCCGAATTTGGGATGTGCCCCGCCTAATTAGGAAGAGCAATTTGCAACTCTAGGGGTTGTTCAAATGGGGAGATAGCGGGGAGAACAAGGGTCAAGGAGGGTGGTTTTTGAAAATCAAGTAGTAGGGGAATTTCACAAAACGAAGAACACCTGACAGGGAGCATCTCAGGGCGGGGATAATTCAGTTTGGCTGAATTTGAAAGCGGGTGGTCGCTGTGGTCTGGGTTGCCATGGACAGGGTACACCAAATCGGGTTTTGTACTGTTCAAATTGTAATCTACCTTGGACCTTTTGTCTGCTGGTGGGATGGTGGCAGAGGTGAGATGGAGGGTTGGAGTGGATGGGTGAGGGGACTTAAAAGGGGTAAGGAGGCTAAAAGGGGGTAAAAGGGGGCCCAAAGGCATCTGACCACAACGCCGATGGAGCCATTGTTTGGAGAAGGTGCACATACAGAGAAATGGTCCCACGTTTGAATGGCACATGGCGTTGAAAGCATTTCTATAGTCTGAATGCAGAGGCCATTTCGATTGACAAATGGAAATGGCTTTTTGTTGGCTGCACACCTTGCTTGCACGCACGCAGTGGACTCAACTGCCCGGCCGATCAACTAAATACGATGCACTCACCACCACACATGTGCTGCTCGCTCTAACATACTTGCATCACTCCTGCTCTAGCGTACTTGCACACATATGTACCGCTTTTTCACTGCCATCTGACGGCCTCTTTGTCAACTAACGAACTCAATTAGGACGCCCTTGAACGATCAATTCTAATATTCACAATGTGGGACAATGAATGGATTTCGCTTGCAATGGAGTTTTCTGATTGGTTGAGACCTGGATGGTCCTGAAGTCTTTTGAGTAGTGGTAGAAAATGGAAACCTTGGAGATTTTTCAAAATGTATTTTCACAAAAATGTAGAAATTCATAAAGTACAAAAAATGTACTATAACATCTTTCAATAATTTTCAATTTTACAATTAACAATGCTTCATATTCAATCGCCATCTTTCCTACTCATTATGCACGTTATCTAAATGGCAATTTGACAACTTATGATAAGGTTTGCTGAAATTTGAAAAGCAGTTGTTCTTGTACTTTTCAGTTCTACTGAATTCTTAATTTCTCTCTTTCAGTTCTGAATTTTTCACAGATTTGAAAAATATATTTTGAAAAAACTAATTGCTATTGGAGTAAACAATATGTCATTTTATTCCTCAAGGTAAAAAAGTAGTTCCCTAGTGTGAACCCCTCCACAAATCAAAACGTTATTGAAAAAGGGTAATAAAACTGTTACATGGGGCATGATCTTCCTAAAATCAGAACTTTGCAGAGAAATATGCACGAGTAAAGAGTTAATATCGCAAAAAGGGTCAACAAAATCTCAATGTGTGGCCCCCACACTTTCCAGCTGTGACCGCTCTTGAATAGACCCTTCTGTGAGTGACTGGCTTCTGTGAACTATGTGCTTCTATGAAAAAAAGAAAATGAAATACTAATATCAATAGAGGATGATGATGAATGAGAAAAGAAGGAAATCACATGTATTGAATTTTTTGAAAGGTGGTGCTCCCTATCGGTGTGTGAAGTAGATCCACTTGAACTGATAAGCTCAGCTTGAATTCTCCCACTTGCTCTTCCAATCACTCTATCTCACCCTCTCTCTCTCCCTCTCTCTCTCTCTCCCTCTCACTTCCCCTCTATATTTCTCACTAACTCTCACTCTATCATTCTCGCTCTCTCTCAACCTCTGTCTCTCGTTCTCGTTCTCTCTCTCTTACTCACTCTTTTTTCTTCTATTCTCAATCCGTTTTATCTTTTTCTCCTTCAATCATATTACTCACTTCAACAAGCCAAATCCATTCTGCTCTGGATTGGATTAGAATGGGTCAAAGAGAGATAGAAAGAGAGAGAGTGAGTGCGAATGAATGGGAGAGAGGAAGTGAGAAAGCGTGGAGAAGGGGAAGAGAGAGACAGAATTATTGATTATGGGAGAGGGACAAAGAATAATAAAGAGTGAGACAGATAGAATGGGTCAGAGAGAAAGGGAAAGAGAGTGAATAAGTAAGAGAGCGAGAGCATTGATAGAGAGAAAGAGTTTGCAGATAACAGCAGAGGCATTTGTAGTTATCATTCAACTCTGAATAGAAACGGATCAATCAGAAAGACAAAGTAGTGTATTTCGGGCGTATGACGTCACAGCAGTCAAAGTTCACAGCCTAATATATCGGATTTGTGCATCAACGTATGAGAGAGAAGAGTTGGAATAGACTGAGAGAGAGTGAGAGAGGAATAGAGTTCAAATAGACTGAGAGAGAGTGAGTGGAGAGAGTTAGATAGACTCCACACATGGCATCAACACAGTGAGTACAGTTGGAGTTAATACCTCCATTAATTTTAGCTTCCAAGCCAGGGGGCAACTGGGTAACACTTGTACCCATAATGCACCAGTGGCTTATGACAAATGTCTGTCCCATTAGACTTTAGCATTATTAGTGATATTAACTACTTAACGTCTGGCTTGGCTGGGACATCTGTCTTAGTTATGACCTCTGAAGACCTCTGCTGTATTATACAGACAGATGTAGAGCATTGATTTTGGAGATTTGTGAATCTTTCAACAATCTAATATCAAAACTGACACTGTTCTCTGCTGTAAAATCACTTCCAGGTGGTTCGGAACCTAAAACTGTAGGTCCAACTCATCAATCACCATCATCAAACTCATTACCCACGCACAGGTCTCAGACCTATGTGGGCTTCATCCTCAAAAAATAAGAAAAAAATTTAAAATAGGATTTTTCACTCGCTTAAACTGGAGGAATACATTTCGCTTCAAATAAGAAGCTTCATCAGCCTGCCACCACGGGTCGTGTTTTGTTGAGGTTAGGTACTGTAAGTCAATTCGCTGTGAGGTTAGGATGAGCGGCCATTATGTAATAGATAATTGCATTAGATTTGAATTGTGTTTGTTCATTGAGTAAGTTATTTTTCTGTTCTCTATGGTGTTTGAATATTTCATATTGTTCCAGTGTATTTAGTTTGTGAATTTTTAAAAATGTGGCAGAATTTCCAATTCAATTTGTTTTTGCGAGAATGTACAGGATTGGTTAAGTGGTCCGGAAATGATGAGTCAGTGTTGGAGCGTATAGTGCTTTTATAAGTTCTTTGTATATTTGTTTTTTATTTGGAGGCCACTCAATCAACACTGGACACTCACACAAAAACATCCAAACTGACGTAGAAATGTTATAAACTTTTATAACACATTTATGCTGTCAAATATTCCATTTGCTTGAGCCCGTTTAAAATAATAATATCAACTGTTTGATGAAATGACACTAGCTTCTTTGAATATTATTATTTTCCTGGATTTCTTGTTCCATGACGAATTGCGTTGTTAATATTAACTGTTTAGGTGAATTCGACAACTTGCAGTCAATTTTTAATTAAGAATAAGTATATTTTACTCACTCTCTAGGCCGAACGTTTTCAAGTTATAAGAACTCGTCTTCAAGGTCTCTAGGCCGAACGTTTTCGAGTTATGTAAACTCATCTTCAAGCCTTGAAATCTTTCGAATCCACGAAAACTTTCGGCCTAGAGAGTGAGTAAAATATTACTTATTCGTAATTAAAAATTGACTGTAAATCGTTAAATTCACCTAAACAGTTAATATTAACAACGCAATTCGTCATGGAACAAGAAATCCAGGAAAATAATAATATTCAAAGAATATTAAGTGTCATTAAGCTTTATAAGTGTCATTTCATCCTCGAATTTGACTAATTATCTTCAAGACTTTAAAAAAGCAAGGAATGCCAATGCCAAACCTTCTATCATTGTTTTTGCGCCCTTCCTCAAATTTAATCTATATTCGCCACTGGTAGAATATAGGGTCGAGCAAACTTTACATTGCTGACACGGAAACAAAAATAATCGTGGTCAGCCACACAAAATCAAGAGTTCATTAGACTTTCACTCGGCCGACATTCATGCCCCGATGGATGAAGCTCATCGAAGTTTTGAAACTGTTGTTTTTCAAAAAGTTGAGGGCTTTACTCAGGTTGATAAATTTGTTGTACACAACAAATTATCATTTTTTTGGAGACTCCAGTTAAGGAGTATAAGACAAGTCAAATTGACAACAATACACTAGTTACCATAATTACTATATCAATTAGTTGAGGTGAGGCTTAATTTTTATGTGAAAAGAACTCTTGTACACTATGAAAAGCTTTATCAACTAAATATGTTTTAGTTGTAAAATATTTAGCAAAATATTACTTATTCGTAATTAAAAATTGACTGCAAATCGTTAAATTCACCTAAACAGTTAATATTAACAACGCAATTCGTCATGGAACAAGAAATCCAGAAAAATAATAATATTCCAAGAAGCTAGTCATTTCATCTTCGAATTTGACTAATTATCTTCAAGACTTTACAAAAGTAAGACTTTTTAAAAGCTGCGGTAGCTTCTTGTAGAGTTTCCTACCAATACTAGGTTTTTGTTTGAATAGGCTACTATTGTGACTCACCAAGAGAAAATCTCGGCTTTTTGTATTATAATCGTGTACGTCAAGATTTTGGCTAATATCATTTTTTTTACTTAATGTAAAAGTTAAGACTTGATATATTAAATTATAACACATCGTTGAAAACTGGTTACTCGCCGGTCCGAACCAATCGATAATAAATTGTGATTGCTGTGCTCAAAATGCATAAACAGGAACAAACAATTCAGGTTGCATTGATGAATGAAATTAATTTGGTAGAGACAAAAGGGAAGAAATTAATAGTCTACTGGCAAGGCTAATATTTGGGGTAAAATAATTGTGATTGGTGAATGGATGGGGGGGTTGCGGGGTGGGGGCTGCTGCAAGTTCTAATGAGCTCTCACGTACCCTTCAAATGAAAATGCAAACTCGATTAATTGATCAGAACACGCACGCGTATACCCGCTCTAATCCCAACTGACGAGCTTACAATATAAATTTCTATGCGAAACTCGTTTCTGGCCCCACAATGGATAGGCCTGGTCTCCACACATTCACTGAACTAAATTGATTGAAAGCAAATTTTGACGAGCATCTAGAACTTCTAGAATAATCTACACGGCTGAACCACAATGTCGTCAATGAACGTGGGTCGTCAATATCTCTCTCAATAGGCTGTTGATGCAATCCGTCACAATAGGGAGTTTAGGAAAAACTACTGTTGGCGATAACGCTAATGGTACACTAAACATTCTATTTATCTGCCTCCACTAAAAGTAAGATACTTTAGAGCAGGCAGATGCAGTTTTTAAAGAGTCTTCAAAATATAGAAATATTTGAAAACAATTGAAAAATTATCTAGTTGATAAAGCTTTTTATAGTGTACAAGAGTTTCTTTCACATCAAAATTAAGCCTCACCTCAACTAATTGATATATTAATAATTATGGTAACTAGTGTACAATTTTTAATCTAACTTGTCTTACACTCCTTAACTGGCGTCTCCTAGACGTAACCTACAAAAAATATAGTGTTTAGGTTTGCATTAGTTCGTTTTAAGGAGGTTTTACCGAAATGATTTTATTGGCAAATGATTGTAGTGCCTTTGATGAAGAATCTTTTTCGTCACATTGGGGTTAGGGACCGTATTTTTGTAACAAAGCTTGAGGTTTCCTTATCTCAAGTAATACTTGAAACCTCAACACTCTAGAGGCTTTTTAAGTCTCCCTTGAGATGAGGAAGCATCAAGCTTTGTTACAAAAATACGGTCCCAAATCTCAATATGACGAAAAAGACTCTTCAACTTCATCAAAGGCACTACAATAATTTGAAGGAATCATTTACACTCACTCCTGAAGGAGAGTGCATGGATGCTGTCTAGAATTGTTAGACAGAGAACACAAACTACATTTCGAAGATAAAGATAAAGCTAAAGAAGCAAGCTGCTATAAAGCAGACAGATGCATAGAGTTACGAGGTAAGTATTATATTCAACGTAGTTGTGTGTGAACTTTCTATTGAAATGAATCAGCTTAGAAATAAGTTATAGTTTACATTACAGTAGAAACCAAAAATACGATATTCTATAATAATTTGATTATTTGAGAAGTTTTGAACCAACAAAGGTTCCGGTTGCAACAACGAGTTTAGGGAAGCTACCTATAAAAGCAAACCTTATATTTGGAGCACTAAGTTTATAATTAGACACAGGGCAATTGGGTCGATAGGTTCAGGTCTGGAGTTCAATTTTCTCTCACTTCAAAATTAGCAGCTTCAATTTCACAAAAGTTTCACGTGCAATTTGCGTTCTGGAAACCCGAAAATTATGTTTCATCAATGGTTGCTCCTAAAACTATTTCTGGGCTTGTCACGAAAGCATTAGAGCGACCATTAAGGTTTGGTGGTTTTGTCACATTTTGCGTTGGGTGTAACTTTCCCATTAACGTGGGCTTAAATTCTCCTGACGGTCTGGTGGATGAAAATAACTGAATATTATATGGTCGTTATTTAGAGTTTGTTCCAATAACAAGGAGATTATGAAGCCTGCTTCGGGTTTAATTTTCAATAATGAATATGAAACAATCTGGAACTACTTCATGAAAAAAAAACAATTACGAATTGATTACAAGTTCTGTATTGCTATTACAAGAATTATGTTCTACGTCAACGGCTCTCATTCATTCATTCATTTTATTTTATACAGACAGAACAAAAACGAAAATTTTCCATCACATTATATCAAAACTTATTTCTAGTGTACAATATCAAAATGTTATATTTATTAGGTACACAGAACCTGTATATATTAATATAGAAAAAATATAATTTTAATAAAACTTATCATAAATCTGTATACTATACTCTCAATCCGTAAGTTGACGTTTTTGGGAATTGAGCGATTATTTTTATTTTTTTAGATTGCAACGTGATAAAGAAATCAAATTTGTTATACATGTACGTTTGGGGGGGGGGGGGGGGGAGGCCAGATGCGTGCTGAGATTTTTTTTTAATTTTCTCAAAAATTATATTATTTTAAAATTTGGCGTAACAGTAGATTGAACGATTGTATTATGACTGCTAAAAAACCACAAATGAGATGTAAGTTAGGACACTAATGAAACGATGTTCTAGACATCTCAAGAGTGGCTAAAATACAGTCGTAGCATACAATATTTTATCTTCAATTAACAATATATCACGTTTAATTTAGTTCATCAATCAATCTGATATCTTACCCACACTATCATAAACTATAATGCGTGTTTGTTGCTGTTCGGTTCTCATCAAAATTCTTATTGATTTCAAAATGTTTGAATCAGCGGATGTGACTGATGCATAACATTCATTTCGACACTATTTTGAAGAAATTCAGAGTTCTGATTGGTCTAGACGTCTAGACCGAGACTGAAAAGTTACAGCGTTAAAGTAGCTTCACTTTGACACGTCTTTGATAATCCATGAAATAGAGTAAGCTCTATTGGCTAATACTGGACACCTATTAGTAATAAGTCAAGCACCAAAAACAAATGGTAAAAAAACTTGAAAATTGGAAACCAAAAGGTTTTCTAACCTATTACTCCTTCTTTCACGTAATTCCAACTACATATAAGGTTTGTTTATGAAAGAAAAATATTTTTTCATTCCTTATCTTCCAATATCTTTTTATCATCTCTTTTAATCATTACTTTTTATTCAGGATAGTCTCACTTTCAAATGACTTTTCTCATCAAATCTGCTCAAACAGTTCTGCAATTATTAAATGAATAAGATCGAGTGCTGAATGGTGGGAGTAAACTCTACAAAACAACTTAATCTAGAGAAAGAGCTTAAGTGCTGGCGTCGTTATCAGAATTTCTTATCGTGCCACTTCATTCACCAAAGCTGTCTACCATTGAATCATCCGTTCTTTTTCATACATCGTTTTCTTTCACTAGCTTTTACCAAACCTTTTATCTCTCACTCACTCTCTCACACATACACACTCTTTCTTTCTCACACACACACACACACACACACTCTCTCTCTCTCTCTCTCTCTCTTTTACCTAAATAAATCTCGTCTATCTATCTACTCACTATTATTATTGACATTATATTAGGCTACCCATTTTTCATCATAGTTATTTTTGTTCATGGTGATATTCGTAGACATATTTATGGTTTATAATAATCATCAGTCAGGTTCTTCTTTTATCTTGTCAGTCACTTTTCTCTCTTTATTTTATCTCCATCATTTTCTGTTCAATTGTACTTTTTTCTTCCTTGTTACACAGTATTATTATTTTCCTTTCTTCTTTCTCTCTACTTCTATGAAAGTTTTATTTTTCTTTCTTATTGATTATTTCTTTTCTATTACGCTGTTTGCTTCGATAGGCCTTAGCCTTGTGATAAATGTTAATAGATCAATCAATCTCTTTCTCTCACTCTCTCGCGTACACACACTCTCTCTCTCTCACACACTCTTTAATCCTCTCTTTTATCCTCTCACTCTCTCTCTCTCTCTCTCTCTCTCTCTCTCTCTCTCTCTCTATCTCTTACGACTTTTCTTCTCCCTTTTATCACTCAGTATTCTTTTCTCTTTTCCCTATATTTTCTACTTTCGCCTCTCGCAATCTTTTGCTTTTCATCGCTCTCTTTCTCTCGCACACTTACGTTTCACTGTTTCTCTTTTTCTCTCACACTTACTCTTTCACCCTCTATTTCCCTTTTTCACTCACTCTTTCTCTCTCTCAAACTTACTCTCACTTACTCTCACCCCTTTTTCTATTCCGTACGTTTTCTACTTTTGCCTCATGCCATCTTTTTTCATCTCTCTCTCCCTCCATTCTCGGCCACTCACATTCACTCTCTTATCACAGTTTGCCGACTCCTTCAATCCTGATTCATCAGGCAGAAAGGTTTTTTCAATCGGCCTACCTAGATCTCGTATCACGCTTCAAGCCCAAACCATTATTTTTATTCTTCTTCCCACACTATTCAACATTACTTCTCTTTGTCCATTTTCTCTCTCACTTCTTAGTCACAATTTCTCACAATATTCTTCTTTCTACGTATCCGTAATTCTCACATTTTACTTTTTCTGCTTCTGTCATAATCTCTGCTGTCTCTTACAGTTCAGTCAATTCTCTTTTCTTATTTTTTTCTCTTCATTTTTCTCTCTCTTTCTCTATCCCCTCCATATAAATCTTTCTATCTTCCATCTCTTTTTGACTTCAATTGGCCCAAAAAATACAGAGTATAGCGGCAATTGTGTTAAACGATCTGATTCTGTTTGTAGCCCTTAGTAAATTTCTTTTCAGTTAACTCAGGGCTGTAGATAGCTGTTTCATACGCCCAGAAGAAAACTTCCAGAATTTCCAACACTGGAATAATGGAAATTCTACTGTGTCATAGATACATTATTCGAAAAAAAAAGACTTTGTATACAGATCAATTTAAACGAAGAACTAAAACATTTTCTCCACAATATTTTACTGGCACATTTGTCACTATTTCTCGTACACGACCAAAAAATTAGAAACTTGATACACAATATTGGTATATAGGTATGTAGTAGAATAGTATATAGTATATTATATATAATTATCATGTTCAGTCGATGCCCTAGACGCATACGAACCACAAGTTTTGAAAACTTCTTAAGAATAATCCCAAAACAGTATCTATCACCTTCATAAAGAAGGTACTAACCAAAATTGACGTTTTTTTAGCGTTCTTAAGAGCCTAGGACCCAGACACGCAGAATAGCATTGAAAATTTCTTACAAAGTACGCCTAAATTTTACGTTTTTCTAGAGTTTTCTCAGTTCATATGTGTTATATAGCCAAAAATGTTGAAATTTTAGTGAAAATATCCCTCTTTTCCAAGCTGGGTTTGTATAGATTTGTCCCCCGGTAGACCATGGTGTGAACCCCCTTTGCTAGACTGTAAAAAGGGGAGTGCAGGGGCCTGCCGTCTTGGCACTTATACATTTTAATGCTTCTAAATTCGAAAAAGTTCTAAACTTTTTAGTACTATTTAACCTAGTAGAACTCTTTCGATTATAGATTATGCAAGAAATATTTGAAATCTCCAATAAATCTTGAAAAACTCCTCCATCGATAGCAACATTATCTAATCACATCTCTCTTTATAAATTTATCATCATTGACGGCTCTAAACTTTGCCAATGACGCTCTAACCAAGCAAGCGACTACTTAGGCGTCTGGCGGAGCTTTTTATTGGTGATCTGATGATTCAGGGGGTGAGGGGGCTCGAAAGAGGGGGCTGGGGTTCCATTTAACCCTTAAAGTGTTGAAACGGCTCCGTTACGAAGACACATCTCCATAGTTTGAAAACTTTCGTCGCCTAGTTAATGTGTCCGCCATGCTTGATCTACCCTTGAAACTTCGAGACTTTTTTCTTTCCACCCCTCACTCTTAATCAATCTCTATCTCTCATTCAACCTTTCTCTTTTTCTTTCTCTCTCTTCCCTTCTTCCTCTTTCTTCTCAATTCCATCCTTTCTTTTTATCTTTTAATCACATAATATACAATCTTTCGCCTTTAAACAAACTAAATGTAGTTTCTCTCTCACTCACTCACTCACTCTCACTCCTTCTCACTTTTGCACTCTTTCTCTCTCTTACACTCTTACTCGTTCTGTCTTTATCTTTTCCTTCTTTCTATATAACTTTCTGTCTCTTCCTCTGCAATATCTTATTCTCAAATTCTCCATCCCTACTATTTATCTACCTTTCAGTCATATGTAGGACTACAATTTTCTCTCTTCAATGAGTCACTCTCTCTTAAATTCTCTCTAACTCTCTTTCTTTCCTTTTTTATCATATTCCATGCCTCCAATTTATCTATTCTTCAATCATACAATACACAATCTTCAAAAAGAACATGATATATGTAATTCTAGCGATAGTTTTTGCAATAATATTGTACTCTAGATTTAAGAAACCTACCTCTAGCAATAATATTAACTGTACTCCTGTACTCTTTTCTAATTTGCAACAAATACCATTGGTTCCACTTACTATTGGACATTGAGGACAATGCCAAATTTAATGAGGGAGGAGTTATATAGTAAGTAATTCAACTATCCAGAACTATTTCCCACTCACTGTCTTACTCTCTCTCTCTCTCTCTCTCTCTCTCTTTTTTCTCTTTCTCCTTTTTTCTCCCCCATCCATTCTATCTTTCTCTTCTTAAATTATCCTCACTTCAACAAATCAAATCTAATTTTCCACACTCTCTTACTCGCTCTCTCTCTCACACAAACACTCTCTAACTCTGTCTTCCTCTTCACATCTAAACCTCTCTCTTATTCTCTCACTCTTTCTTCTCTTTTCTCTCTACCACCAAGTTTCTCATTCACAGTTCCGCGACAACTGAAAAAACCCCGATTAATTTTGTGAGAGTTTTCCAAGAGTTTAGAAAAGGGTTTTTCTTGGAAAATCGTCCCCTCTTCAGCATTTCCCCCCCTCCAAACTAATCACCGTCACACTTTGAACGTGCGTACAGATAACGCCATTATATCGTCCATTAAGTTTTATCTCCATTGGGCTTTAAAAGAAGCGCGCGTGAGTCTTAAATCAAATGTCAAAGGCGCGATGAGATCCTCTTTTAAAAAGAGTCTTATCGAGGTTAGATTCTATCTGCGAAGTAATAGAGTGGCAAGACAAAGTTTAGTGAGAGATCGACATGATGAGGTTGAAGTAGAAATTCATTTCATCAATTACACCTATTTTGGGAAAGTGAATATCCACTTTTTCAATTACACTTATTTTGTGCCGAGTCTTTTTAAAGAATGTCTCAATTTTGAAGGGCTTTAATTAAAAACGCAGATACTAATAAAAATGTTTGGCCATTCACATGAATAAGTAAGTTTAGAATTTCTAAAGATGATAAAAAGTTTCAATAAATAATGTTCAATAAGACCGCCACTAGAAGCAAAAACGAGTTCTATGCGGTGATCGAATTTATCCTACTCTTAGCAACTCAAGAGATCAACGAAATGGTAGCATGTTTGGTGCTACAGTTTGGCTGCAATAACTTGTTTTAATTTTAGTTTTTTTTTTTTTTAATGAATGTGATTATGAATAAGTTGTCCTCTCCTTTATAATAAGAAGGAGAATTCTAATTATAATTCATATAATTCAGGACAAGAGGAACACATTCTTAAGCTGACTGAAGTTCTACGACATTCGCACCTACCTGTTCGAGAATTCGTGGAAAACAAAAATAAGGTACGTTACCGTTTCGATAGATTGGCCGCAGCGGATCTGACAAAGAGGTTCTCCTTTGAAGGGGAGTTTCAGGGGGTCATGACATGGAACATCCAAATCAAGCCACCTTGGTTTTTATGGAGATAATCAACCACATAGTTCTTTCAGGTTAGGGTGTTTGCACAGTGAAGCATCCGATACTCGATGATAATCACCATCGGAAAATCAAAGACATACTCTGTATGGTGTATAATAAATTGGAGCAGCATGAATAATACGATTCAATGGTGTGTGTTTGATTTTGCGATGATAATTATCCTCGATGATTGGATTATGCTTCTCCGAGCAAGTTTGATAATGTGAATTTCAAATTATTGTATCGTATTTTAACCTAATTTTGCAGGATGATTAGTGCGACTAGGATAGCCAGTTTACTGCTTCTATTCTTGATTACAGTAGAAGGGAAAACGAAATGTTTGGAATGGGATATTTACAGCAGTATAGATCCAACAAGAAACAATTTAATTTACCAAACTCCAGGTAGGTGATGCTTGTATACAGCAATATAAATTTATTTTAAACTTTACATTTGAGTCTTGTAAATATTGTATCATAGTGTTAGTTTATTAATACAAAATGACGAAAATGTATAGAACATATAGAATTAATAACTATTGATTATTAGAGACTCAAAAGGGAAATGATAGCCGAGTGCCGTAGCAGGTAACTGTTCAATCAAAGATAAGCTACGAAACTCCTGGGCGCTCCTTCTAAGGGTGACCGATTGGTTTGGCCAGCAAAAACGACTCTGTTCTTTGCTGTAAAATCACTTCCCGGAGGTTCGGAACCCACCTGAAATTGTAGGTCCAACTTATCAATCACCATCACCCAGTTCATTACCCACGCACAGGTCTCAGACCTATGTGGACTTCATCCTCCGAAAAAGGACATCATTGCTCTTATGAATTTTAGTTATTTATCATTGAATTAATTATCTCTTGTTTATTAAACAGGAGTATTCCTCCTTACACGATTTAGCTCAATTAGGAATGCACAGAAATGATTATTTTGTATTTAAGTTTATATTTTTGTATTTTCCAAAGAAATGGTGTGAGTTCAAATATAGCAGAAAAGTCTCGCAAGCTTTATTGAGATTCTAAGCCATTGCAATAGGACAATATATTTGAAATCTGTTATATTTTTCATTACAAAATATTCTATGAACAATATGATATCTGAACTCACACAGTACTTCGATTTATTTACAAGTTAGTTTGAAGTAACTGACAATTATACAGAAACAGAATTTATTAATTTCGAATTCTTCAAAGTGCTATTAATTTATACTGAAGACTTCCGCTATGGCGGATATTGACAACAGCATTGAATAGCTGATGCAAATCGATGAATGCTACTGTACAAAATTATCAGTCACGACTGGAAATCGAACCACGGACCTCATAATTGGCGGTCGAGCGCCTTAACCACTAGACCATAGTGACCATTCTGCACTCATGAGTGAGCACTCATTTTTAACTTGGCCATATCGGCTCGTATCTCACAAGTAAGTTTGAAGTAACTAACAATTTAACAAAAAATGTTTAACAAAGTATAAATTAATGGCACTTTGAAGAATTCAAAATTAATAAATTCTGTTTCTGTATATTTATCAGTTAGTGGATAATTAGACTAAGCATCAGCCTTCGTAATGGCCAATGTTCTGATTTTTACAAGCCAAAACTAATCTAAAGCCCATAATGGAAATCTTTTTTCCATCATAAACATGTTTATATTCAACCACCAGACTCCAAAATCAATTATTGCGATCTCACTTGGACTATAAGGAAGCTATATACAGAGTTTCAAGAGTCTAGAATCTTTCTTTCAAGCGCTAGGGCACAGACGGATTCCAATGAGGCACTGTTAGGTCCGTATTAGGTACTACTTACTGTATTACAAGTAGTATTACAAATGCAATATTATATTTTATTAACTTTTCATGTGAAATTTAACGACATGCAGTCAAATATTTGTTAAGAATAAGTATAATAACTCACTTAATCTGGCCGAGTACTTTCGAATCTATGAGATCCATCTTCAGAGGCGCGGGTTCCTAGATCATCATGTCAGTTTTTTGGTTAGAAGTGTTGTGGTTTTTGTAAAATGTGAAATTTGAAATCCAGGAATTTATATTTTATATTATCACATGATAATAGTTCTCTAGTTCTCAGTTAATAATAGTTGATAATAGTTCTCAGTTCATAATAGTGGTCAGCGGTTTTCAACGTAGAAAGATGGGAGAGGGCTCAAATTAAAGGTCTCTATTCCGTGATGGTGGAAAAACTATTGGAATTTCCAAAATGTTAACATAAAATTAGATATAACGTAAAATAATGTTCATCATCATAATGATGTTGTAGACCATAACGAGGAAGACTTGGGTGCAAAAGAGATTGTGTCTAAAATGTTGGAGAAATTGAAGGGACTGCTGAAAAATGGAGATGCCGAACATGGTGTGCCTTCCATTGATCCACAAGTATTCAGCATTTCACATTCAATTGAAGAAGAAAACTTGCAGTAAGTTGTACTAAAGGCCTCACAATTCTTTGAGCAACAACTAATTATATTTTTAATAAAACTTCATATACCATTTAAAACATGGCTTCAAGTTACTACTTGAACTATGATTTACAACAGGCTATGAAAAAGATTCAAAAGGTATTGTGCTCTGTAGACATAAGACACTGTGCTCTGTATTTTCAACATTATTAATTGTTCTACAAGTGAAATCTTGGTCGCTTATCTCAAAGAAGTAGCGTTCAGTCATATGACCAGAAAAAACGGCATGATACTACAACACACCCCTTATTCATGGAGCATTCATGGAGAATCTTAACTTTGCATAGCTTTTATATCGTTCGGCTGCGCTTGGATGGGTGACCTTGTTTCAAAGACTTGATTTTCTAAGCTATATTAACACTTACCCGGTGGTTCGGAACCCACAGTAGGTCCACCATGTTTCCCTTAATATGGCTCAAATCGGCGAATTGGAACTGCCCTGAGGGTTTTCCCACCAATAGCCATACAGTTTTCATCAATAACTTTTATAGAACGATAAGCAAACATAAAAAACAAACATAAATATACAGAGTGTTTCGGAACTCTCTACCAATACTTCTAGGGAGTGTTTCTGGACCACGAACAAAAGTAAATATCGTAATAAAATTCTTCTAAAATCCTCAGTTACTCACACAGCCGCCATTTAGTTTTTTTTCACTCATTATTTTTTTATTCGAACATCTCTGAATGTATAATTTTGAAATTTTGCATACAGCTTTATAACAATTAAAGCAATCTAAAAAATTCAATCAAAATTTTCCGACATTAAAAAACAAAATGGCGGCCATTTAAAATATTTGAACAGGATTAAATTAATAATGGCTAATGATCAAAATTTGACTAGAATAATATTTTTTAGATAATTTTATTGCAAATCTAACAATACCTCATTTTTCAAGATTGGTCAACAATTAACAGAGATATGCTACTTTTTAGGGTGTGCGGTGGTTGGGAGCGGGTTGCAGTTTTTCGCTTCCAACCACCGCACACCCTAAAAAGTAGCATATCTCTGTTAATTGTTGGCCAACCTTGAAAAATGAGGTATCGTTAGATTTGCAATAAACATATCTAAAAAACGTTATTCCAGTCAAATTTCAATATCATCATCCCTTATTAATTTAATCCAGTTCAAAGATTTTAAATGGCCGCCATTTTGTTTTTTATGTCGGAAAATTTTGATTAATTTTTTTAGATTGTTTTAATTGTTATAAAGCTGTATGCAAAATTTCAAAATTATACATTCAGAGGTGTTCGAATAAAAAATAATGAGTGAAAAAAACAAAATGGCGGCTGTGTGAGTAACTGGGGATTTTAGAAGAATTTTATTACAATATTTAATTTTGTTAGTGGTCCAGAAACTTTGCCTAGAAGTATTGGTAGAGAGTTCCGAAACACTCTGTATAGTGATCGTACTCTATTTGATCCCAAGGGTTTGATTTAGAATAGGAGCGGGATTTAGAGAGAAAATAATAGTACTCCTGCTTGTGTATATAATACTTTTATAGTGATAGTGACTACCTTTCTATGTTTTGTTCAGTAGATTTTATTCATTATTTCTCTTCACTTTTGAATGCATTTAAAAAATTTAATAGACTATTGCCATAGTAAAGCTATGATGTATTAGAAAATTCCATTTTTGAAAAGTTTAGATTCTAATCTAAGTTTTTATGATTTTAGTCTGGAAGTTATTTATGAGCAATGACTTAACTTACTCTTTGCAAATTTTAGTTGATCAAAGTTTCGTGCCAACATTTCAATTTACTTTTAATATGAATATCTTCATTTTTTTTTCAATAATATTGCATTCCATTTCCAGGGTGACAATGAGTTTTGATGGTCAAATAACTAATTCGTCCAATCTATTCTGGGACAGTATGTACACCTGTCCTCTCACAATGCAAGCTCAGATGCAGCTAACAGTCGAAGATATTTCAGTTGACGGGACATACAACTTGACTGGTATGGCTTACGAAGCTTTCCCAATATTTGGAGATGGCGATTTCAAGTAAGCAGTCCAATTATTGCTTTCTTCTTCTTCCTCTTCTTTCTTCTTCTTCTTCTTTGTTTCATAGAGTGCTCGTTTCCCGTTCAGCGTAGTATTGTGACGTTATCATTCACCTCATTATTACACATACACAAGTTTTAGAGCTATGAGAGCAGCGCAGGAAAAATGATCAATTTATTATGAATTTTTGTGAATATTTATTTGTGATGTTTTCCATTATGAAATACTTGATGAACAATCTAATATCAAAACTGACACTGTATTTCAATTAAATATATGATTTTTACTCTGTAAGTTGGTTCTGTCTTGTTTATAATGTTTGAATATTTCATATTGTTCCAGTGTATTTAGTTAGTGGCTTTTTTGGAATGTGTGTAGAATCTCCATGTCAGTTTGAATGTTATTGTGTGAATGTCCAGTGTTTATTAAGTAATCTTCATCACTTGCCCCACTTAATCACTTAAGACACTCTTCCCAAATACTACATAGAACAAACAGGCAGATTATTCAAAACAAGATACAAAGCACTACATTCCAACTTTGACTCAAAATTTGCATATCACTTAGTCAATACTCGACATTCAACTGCAACATTCAAACTGACATGGAAATTCTACACACATTCCAAAAAAGCCACAAACTAAATACACTGGAACAATATGAAACTTTGAAACACCATAAACAAGACAAAACCAACTTACTCAATGACCAGACACAATTCAAATCCAACGCAATTTTTAACTATATAATGGCCGCTCATCCTAACCACAACAAAACATGACCCCTGGCGGCAGGCTGACAAAGCTTCTTTTCAGAAATGAAATGCATTCCTCCAGTATCTCCAATAAAAGTGAATGAAAACATATATTGAATATTTGATTTTCATACATTGAAATACAGTCTCAGTTTTGATATTAGAATATTTATTTATTTATATGAAATCTCATCTATCTGAATCAAATTTCATTCCCAATTTTCAAGATGGAACAAATTACTGATTAAATATTGTTGAACACATGTCTATAATATTAGTGAAGTGTTCCTCTAATGATGTACAGTAATAATGCTCCTGTAATATTTTCAGTGTACTAGTAATGAAAAATTCAATTAATTCAATAATTTTTATCATCCACACAGAGTGGACATTGACAAAATAAGGCTGCTGGTTACTGCAGAAGTGAGTCCTAGAAGAGGAGACTATCCTTTAGAAATGTATAACCTTAATGTACATTTTCTAGGTCTTCAAGGATTGAAGGTGAGTAGGCTAGGCTAGACAGTACAAAACTATTAATTCAAAATTACTTTATTTTTTGAGTTACAAAAATAATAAGATCTCCACTGTCAAAATAAGCAAACACGGTACGGATATAATTAGAATACTTCTATATAAGTATATAGGTATGGATGTAAGTTTTTGGGATCATTGTGAGAGAGCTAACCATCTGATTGGAAAATTGCTTTTTCCATCAGCTGTTCCTTCCAGAAAATATTAAATTTCTTCTTTTTGAGTACTTCAACGAGTTTTTATGAGAACTAGGGGTTCACCCGTGCGTTGCAACGGTATTTTAGTTATAATAGTGCTACCTGGCGAATTCCCAAGAGCCTAGCACAAACCGCAACTTCCTAAAATGTTAATTTTTGTTTGAATAAATTGAAATAAAAAACTTTTGTTTTTTTCACCTAGGAAGTAATGGATAAAACATAAGCTGAGCTTTGATTAACCAGTCATATGTTTCCTACATGACTGCAATGCTCCGACTACACAAGTCTGCAGACAGCGTAAATAACGCCGCTAAGGGCCCACCATATGATTAAAAACAGTTGATTTCTATCAGTTGTTCCTTTAAGGATAGATTTCTCCTTTTTGTGTCCTTCAGCGAGGACTTTTGAGCTCCCAACCTTCACAGGAACCATCTCGGGACTATTCTACATTATGCCTGAAAATTTCAATACAGTTAAATAACTTAAATCCCGATCGATGCTCTCGGTAATAAAACGTAGTAATAAAGCTTAGAAGAAATGTATCCAAAATCGCACAATACTTGGTTTTTAAACGTTTATTATTCTAGTATTAAAACTGACACTGTATTTCACTTTTAAATAATGTTTTACTCACATATATTTGAGATGCTTGAGGAATGCATTTCACTTCTGAAAAGAAGCTTCTTTTCAGAAGTGAAATGCATTCCTCAAGCATCTCAAATATATGTGAGTAAAACATTATTTAAAAGTTAAATACAGTGTCAGTTTTAATACTAGATTGTTCATTAAGTATTTTGTCATGGAAAGCATCACAGGTTTATTATTCTGTTAAAAAAAAGTTATTTAGTTTTTTATAGCTAAAGACATTGTCAAAATAGTTTTCAATACCGTTAAATAACTTAAATCCCGATCGATGCTCTCGTTTTTCAAGAGAAGGCCGCGTAAAATGCCTTTGGGGCCGTGACAGACAGAAATTAAGATAAGACTTGTTTCAGCTACTTTAATGTATAAAACGTAAAAATAACCAAAAAATATATAATTCTGATGAATGTACAGACAAAACTCTAATTTTATTTATATAGATGAGAATTAGCGCAATAATTGTATTTTTGCATCAAAAAACCACATAATCAGGGCAATCATGTACCTATCTTATATTTATGTATTATTTACCTTCAGGTAATATCCATATTACATGAATGATATGATACATACAATACAGCAATGGAAATGGAAATTTCATGTATAAGAAGTGCTCAAAGTTTCGCTTGTGGACATATAAAATATGTACATATTTTGTCATAAAGACAAAATTTATTTGCATAAATTACACATGCATTAAATATGTAAATTGGTATAAAATGGTATATATGTAAATTTAATGAGAACATAATATGTAAATATTACATAAATTGAGACCGATATTCTCAATTTTGTCAGTCGTTTTTGATATCCATTAGACATACATACATGCAGAAACTGTTCGTTTAATATAATCTTTTTCGATATTTCCAGATGAACTTTGAAAATCTAATGGGAGATGATGACGTGGCACTTCTTCTAAGTCATCTAGCCTCTGATATCTCTGAAAAAATGGCTTACAATTTTGTGTCAAACATGGAGGAGGCTCCAAATGCAGTACTCTATGGCATAGTTGCTGATCAAATAAGCAACGTAACACTACTGGATATTGTGAGCTTCATTGAAAACATGATGTAAAGGGCATATTTGATTCCTGGATTTCTTGTTCCATGACGAACTGCGTTGTTAATATTAACTTTTTAAGTGATTTCAACGACTCGCAGTCAAATTTTCATTAAGAATAAGTATAATTTACTTACTCTGTAGGCCGAACGTTTTCGAATGTTTGAGATCCATTTTCCTCTTCCTCAGCCTCTGAAAATGGATCTCAAAGATTCGAAAACATTCGGCCTACAGAGTAAGTAAATTCTACTTATACTTAATGAAAATTAATTAACGACTGCAAGTCGTTGAATTCACTTAAAAAGGCATATTTGAATGAAGTCAACTGGCACCAGTTATCTATTATTAACTAGGAAATTGCCCGATTCAATTGAAACTGGATTTCTAGAATATTATTAATCAAAATTGAAGCTTTATCTATTTATATGGAAAGTTGAATGTATATGTTAATGATTTTTTGTAAAAGTGAAAATCTCGATTTCTTACATAAAATTGGCGCTCTTTTTGAATTACCCTACACAAAACCATTTTCAAAATGACTCTTAATCAGTGTCTTGTGAAGGAAGAAAAACCACTAACTTGACTCACCGCCGATAGGCCATATGGCAGCTCATTTAGCGTTATCAGTTACAATTAAACTTTAAATGAAAAATGTTCAGGTCCTTACAATTTCTGAGTTATATTCTCACATATTCTTCTATCATACACATCGATTTTTATATGTATCCATCTGTACAGTACGGCATCCAATACTCGATGATAATCACCATTGAAAAAACCAATGCATGCAGAGAATGGTGGTCATTCACGCTGCGCTAATCTGTCGAATATCATTCAACTGCATGTGTTTTGATTTTTAAATCGTGATTATCATCGAGTATTGGATCTACTGTGCAAGCACTCTAACCAGTTGCGTAACTAGTTATAGGGGGGGGGGGGGGGTTTAAAGGTGATCAGGGGGATAGATCCTCCCAGAGAAATTTTGCAATTTCAACAAGCACTGAGAGACAATAATTTTTGACATAAGATTAAAAAAAGACGTAATAAATCTCTGAAAATGTGGGTTTTGAGGATTATTTTCAAAAACATTTCCGGGGGAGTACCTTTTGAATGAACAAGCTACATATAGACTACAAATAGAAAACCCACTCCTTCTCCTTTTAAGACATTTTTAAGTACGGTATTACACTGTACTCCAATCAGATGGGGTAGGGGATCAAAAATAGCAAAAAGAAAACAGTTCTAATTAGGACCGCTTTAATGTTTCGCTACTTCAACAAGAATTTTTTAGCACGAGAGTTCGTTCTCCCACTGCAATGATGCAAAAATAGATGAAAATATTTGACACACATTTTGGATGAATTTGTGTCTAGAATCGCTTAAAATGTGGGTTTAAATGGATTATTTTTCAACAAATTCCGGAGGAAGTACTCCCGAACCCTCCTTTTGAATAAAGTGTACATTATAGTTTTGAATTATTGTTAAAGAACCCCTATTCTCCCCTTATGGGAACTAATTTCTAGTTAAACTTGAATGTAACCTAAAATTTGGATTTTTCAATTGAAAATTTGTAAAGAAAGCAGTAGTGGGCTGTGCCTGTTGTATTGACTGTGTTTTGTAATAGATAAATAAATGAATATACCCTCCCATTACATCATTAGTCATCCCCCCCCCCCCCCACCCAGACAAACCCTCTAGTTACTAACATTCTGTTTGTGAGGGAATTTAATGATAAAATTAGGTATGAAATATACAGTATTTATTTGTAAAATATATATTTTTGTACATTCTAGTTTCTAAACGATTAGACACAATATATTATGTTCATAATCAAATATCAGGTAACATGCAGTATGACAAATTAGTGTCAAAATTCATACAGGTATACAATTGACCGATTTTCAAACTTAACAAACATAGATTGAAGATTATAATACAATATAAGAGAATTAAAAACATAATTAAAAGTTAACCATAAAAATCACATCACAAGAAGTATAATATACAGAAAATTGATAATCATAACAATTTTTAATTGTAAATTTTCTTGTGAAAAAACATAAATTTTGTTCTAATTGGAGGCTCAACTTCTAGGACTTAGATATCCTCAATTAATAAATACGATTAAAGTTCTTATTCAGGAACCTATTCCTCAACGCAAGGGAGACTTGAGAAACCTTAATGAGTAAATTTTTAACTCAAGTCTCCCTTGAGTTAAGGAAGCCTCAAGGTAGTTATATAAGTCAGGTTAGGTTAGGTTAATATAAACACGGACCAACTTCTCTTAAAAAGTGAGTTAAACTTAGTCTATCTCATTCTAGGATCATAGTGTAGACTTGTCTGAAACTGTACTAAATTTTGTAAAAATCTCATGATTCGTTTTATCTCAAAATAGGACTTAAAATGTAAAAACAAATATAATACATATCCAGACGACCCAGAATTCATTTTTAGAAGGGATTCTGGCAAATAAGAATAAGCCCGATTCTCAGCATTAGTTTTATAATAATATATTTAATACACCTCTAAAAGATGTTTACTCGATTAAGTCTTTAGTGTGACATAGCATGAAAACAAGATTAAACTTTAAAATGCAAATATTTATGTGATGATTAATAGCGTTATATTGATTAAAAATGCAAAATATTTGATCCATACAATGTTTAGTAGTTTGATAATAACAATTTTTTTATGAACAACATTCATTGCAGTTACACAGTCCGAACACTGATCATTTGTCAAGCGTTCAGTCAACTCTACGCTTGGAAAACGCTTAGTGTGCGGACTGCCTTATACATAATGGTGATATTTAATTTGATAGCATTAAGGTACTTCATAGATGAAGAAAATTACAACAGTTAGCATTGTTTTTGCTTTACACCATTATTTAAAGTTCAATAAGTTACAGATAGGCAAAATATTGTTTAATAAAGTTTGTAAGGTTAGAAATATTGTTTAAAAATCAACAAAAAACTAGTTACTTCAAATGTGATGTGACAGTGGTGGGAAGCTTGGTGTGTATAAAAAATAATAATACAGTTTGGGAAAAATTACGTCAGCGATAACGCTAATGCTAAATCGAAGACTCTATGCATCAGCCTGCTCTTTATCGTTTTTAGAGTTTAGGTTCAGCGTTATCGTTAACTATAATCATTTACTGATCAGTTTAGTCCACCGAACATAAAAAGACAAAATATAATCATATTATTCCACTCTCTGTGGATATGCAATTACTAGAACTATAACTCGTCTACTTTATCCAGTAAAATTCGACAATGTGAATAAACTAATTATCGCGTAATTCCATGATTCAGATAATTGTTTCCATAATTAAGATATTTACAATCCACGTACATATTATGAAAAGCTCACGGAAAGAACGGGGTAAGTTCATTTTTTTGAAAAATGAGATTATCACGTTATCTGGTAGCCATGTGAAAATACTTCATATTGATCACATTCACTTGCAAAAAAGTGGAATGAATCTATCTTACAAAGGGGACGCTCTCACTGTCCCAATAGTGAAACAGCTGATACAGATCAATAAAAAATTTCCAATTCACTAGAACTGAAAGAAGGCTTGCCTCAAATCCGTGCCCCAAAAAAACTGTTAACTTCTATCAGCTGTTCCTTTAAGGATAGATTTTTACTTTTTGTGTCCTTCAGCGAGGACCGACAAACTTGATTTTAATTTCTTTTTTCTTCTTAGGAGGTGCCTAATACCTCCTGAAAATTTGGTACCTCTACCCCAAGGTTATTAAAAACAAGGTAGTTCGGTTTTTTGAGAACTAGAAAAATGGTGGGGCTATGACGTATTTCAGCAGTTCAGTAACATTGAGTAGCCCATATCATTGACAGCTGATCAAGTTATAGATTCAAATCTGTGATGAGCAAAACACTTCATTTTTGTACTGAAAAAGTGTACAAATAGAGCTGAAATTTTCAAGTTAAGGGTAATTCTGAACAGAGTGACGTCATGACTTTTCTATTTTGCTAATCTGAGCGAATTAAGAAACAATCTTGTTTCTATTAACCTTGCCTCTACCCCCTATCGTTTTTGCTCTGAAGTTTTATGCATACAGCCAGACGGACGGAAAGATCCTCCGCATAATGCTCTCCCCCTATGTACTTCGTACAGTGAGAGCTAAAAACGTGGTTAGTCCCAGAGATATAAAGGTATGAAAATATACCATGCACGGAAAGAACGTGGCTGGTCTGTGAAAGACTAGGACAAGTCCAGACTTGAGCATGGTGAGTTCAGCACATTGCCAGTAGTGGCGCGAGTTTCAGCAAGCTAAGAGAGGTTATGTGAATGTTCTCGTCCTATCATCGTGTTTAAAGTTTCCTTTCAAGTTTCATAGTGTGATTGTGTGAATTCTCTGCGGTTGGTTGTTGTTGATTTTTGCTTGTTTTTGTTTACAATACCACCCTTGATGGACAACCCTCATTTTTTGCTGGCGAAACAAACTGACAAAACTTTTTCAGTGCAAACTGGTTATCACATTTTTCCCTGGGGAAAGCGTATCTCCGATAGTTTTTATCGAATTTAAACCTGAATTATAATATAATTGTTGAAATATTGTTTTTTTATGAAGCAATAAAAATGTTTTTTGAAAAGTAAAACATTCTTTACACTTTGGGCATTATAATCTTCAACTTTGAGTCTTGGAAGTCTTCTGAAAAATTGACTAAACGTGACTTAGTCTGATCTTTTTTTTTGACTCTTTTTATGTTATAAATACGAACTGTGGGGGCGAATCCAGAAATTTTTATGAGGGGGAGGACGTTAATGAGGAAATGTTTTTTGTCACCTAAAGTAAGGTCCTAATCCCCTAGGGTAAGGGTTAAAAGACACAAAAAGAGTTTTACCCTGTCAGTTGAAAATTTCGGTAGGGTACAAACCATTGTAGTCTCCCCTCAAGGTTAATAGAAACAACCTTGGTCTCCCCTTACGAACTTGATATTACTTCTGTTTGAGTTATTATTCATAATTCGTGTAATACAGTAATAATAATTACTTTACATGATTAATATATATGTTTGATTAGAGAGAATAGCATTGTAGTTATAAAACTGATATTAAATTCAAGTAACTGTGACAATAACTTTTAATTATGTAGGAATGTGTTATGAACGAACTTGGTGTAAGTGTTTGTCTAGTGTAGTCTGTCTAGGGACTGTTACTGTTACTTTAGGAGTAACTGTCACAGTTCGTTTCGCAGTTGCCACAGAATTCTTGCGTCGAAGTTTGTAGTCACTGGTTACTTTGCAAGCTTTCTGCCTTTCGTCCTTTTCCCACATTTCTTGCATTTGCAGTGCAAATTTCCTATCCTCTTCCTCTTGTCTGATACGCTCCATTGTCCTTTTTTCTAGCTCACTGCAGAAATAAGAAGAAAAATAGTTTATATATAAAAGAATAACTTTTCAAGATAACGCAGAAAAACATAGTAGACAAAATCCTAAAAATAGAGAGGAGAATAGCCAGAACATGTCTGAATAAAAAATATCAAAAAGATGGACAATGGTGGATTGTGCCAAATGAAGTAGTTTACAGAGAATTTTAACCTATTACAGATACGGAAGAAAATGATATCTTTTGTTGGTCACATTCTAAGGACACCAGAAACCAGATTAACAGGGAGAATAATAGAGAAACTTTGGGATATGAAGCAACAAGTGGGATGGATAAGGGTAGTTAAAGAGAATTTAAATGAACTGGAAATAACCCTGGATGATGTGAAACACAAACCCAAAAATCTAAAGAAACTTAAAAAAATAAAAACAAGATTCAAACCAAAAATAGACAACTGTCATAGATAAAAACCACTTAAACATAAATAAATAGCGTAATAAAACATATACTATGCATAGAGATTTAACAGATTTATTTCATGTCACAGCTATACATTATGGAAAGATATGTTTTCTTACTAATGACAATACGATGATAATACTAATACTAATGATAATACGATGATATTATGAATTGTGGACCTACAATTTTAGGTGAGTTCCAAACCCTAGGTAAATGAATAAAGCAGATAACCACATGTCATAGCCACCTTTCCAAACGCAATCCTGTGCGTCAGTAACTAAACATCACAATCAACCTGACACCATACTAAGCGAGCGACTACTCGTTCCCTGATATATCAGGATATAAGAAGGATTAGGCAAAGATTTCGTCTACATAGAGTAGAATAGACACGACTAAAATAAAATAATAATCATAATTCGTTACTTTACAACTGCTATATTAACATTATGAAAAATTATGAAATTATGACAAATTATTTATAATAAAAATACAGTCAATCTATTTAAAACACGTATGGAAACAACAGGTCAATACCCTCAAACTGCCTCCTTACAAATAGCAATTGATAAACAAGAAACTGATAAAAATACCAAATACTAGTGAAAGTTAAATAAAATACTAATTAATTTTAAATATTACCTGATTAACCTTGATATTGAATCAACTGTCACATTTTGTATAGAAATATCCCTAACCACCTAAAACAAGTTGAAGACTCAAACATTAACTTCTACAACCGGTATTTGAATACATGGTTATTTTATATTGGTAGGCATGCTGCTGAACAACTCATTCAGTCCGCCTACAGATATTGAATTTCAATTGTAAGAACTCTTGGAATATCTAACGTTTAATAACATGAATCTGATACTCTTTAATTATTTCTTATCTGTGGTCAATATAAAAAATAAGATTCATCATGAATTGTGTATGTTTGCTCTTTAGTATATTGTTCTTTAACCTGTCATTTATTCATAATTATGGTCAATTGTATATGTACTGCTAATCTCGAACTCATTCTCCACACTCAGACTTCTGTCTTTGTGGGGAATATTCACTTTAAAATTATTTTATGTACCGTATTCAAGATGTGTGAATAAAATCTTATTTGATTTGAACTTTAGTAATAGACAGTTTGGGCTAAAAGCCTGTTGTTTCTTTACAATTAGTTGTATTTTGACTGTACCAATAAATAAATAATTGTGATGGATAAAAATATGAATAAAGCAAATGATAAGAAAAGACAATAGTGGAGAAAAACATCAAGAAGGAAACAATTGAAAAAACTTAGAAAGAGTGTGGTGATGATAGTGGTGGTGGTGATGATGATTGATATGATGGCGATGTACTTGATAAATATAGAAAATGCAAATGAATGAACAATGAGATATAAATAACGTATATAATAAGGAGTAGGCGTGTGTGGGTAAACTACAAGTGGATTGGAAAATAATTTCATAGTAACTTGGCTGTATGCACTGATTAATATGATCGGTTCTATATCTAGGCGTTTACTCGAATGTTTTGTTCCGAATTTTTGAAAATGGGGATAGAATTCCCATTATTTATTTAAAACGTACACAAAAAATGAATAACATACCTGTAGATTTTTTCAACATCAGTGACAGCGCCCATCGTCACATCAGGGATAATGGAAAGCTCATCAAACAACACAGATTTCACTACAGCGCTAGTTGTATCCATATTGCTTGAAGCTGGTGCTTGATGTATGGCTGTGGCATCAGGCCCATCTTCAAACAGGGATCCTTCACTCTGAAGCATGGATTCGTCAGGAGACAATTTTGTCTGAGGTACAGATCCCTTGGGCGCCATATTTGTCTGAGACGTAGATCCTTCAGCCGAAGTTTTGTCAATAGGTGTGTCATTCTCAAAATCAGTGTCTGAAGAATCAGCTGACCCCTCCCGATCTTGTGACTTTCTGCGCACGCGCAGAAAAGCATTGGACTTGACTTTTTCATCATGCTGAACCACATGCAGTCGATGAGGCCCTTGTGGTTTCTCAAAGTTGGTTTCAGAATTCAGCACATTATCTGGTTTGATAGGTCGCACAAGTTCTACATTCTTAAAAATTGGCGCACAGTCTGATTTGGTTGTAACGTCACCTGTGGAATAGAGAAAAGGAAGTTTAGATTATATTTCAGGAAAATAAGAGGTAATGAAATTGAAGAAAATTAGGGTAGTGAAATAAAATACTAATCAAAATATTGAAGAAGATGGAGAAAGAAGAAGGAACAGAATTAAAAAGGAGGAATAAATAAGTAGATGCGAAAAAGATAAAGACAGGAGGATAATGAGGAAGATTAGATTAGATTATCTTTCTTTATTCATGTAAATTTACAAACTATGCATATGAATGGTTAGAAACAAAATTATCATCATCACATAATTCTAATTCTAATTTTTATAGTGCAAGATTTTATGTACATCACATAATTCTAATTCTAATTTTATAATTCTATTTTTTATAGTGCAAGATTTTATGTACAATGATCTCATTTGTATGGTCTTAATGATATTAACTAAGGTGATGACAATCTAAGTGATGCAATTACATGAAATGGCGAAGTTTGGATAAAGATTCGTTCCATTCTTGACACTTAAGAGGAAGAGAAAAAATTGTATTATTTTAGAAAATGTGCAATACTGCAGCTGTAAGATGAATACTCAGTCTCAGAGCAGTCTCACTCATCCCGAGCGTACTCATTCTAGTTTTAAATTTTTTTCAATTACTTGACATGATCCCAGTGTCTAACAGACGTTTTGAATGATTTTTATTATTGAAAACAAAATTATTTTTCAACTACGGTAATCAATACACAAATTTCATGAATCAAGCTGAAGGCTTCCTAAAGTCAAGGAATACTTGGAAATTCTTTAGAGGGAGGGCTTTTCACGCCCTTCTTGAGATAAAGAAGCATCAAGATCTATTCATAAATTTCTTCTACCATTTCAAACAAATATAGCTAATAATGAATAATAAGACGAAGTTGTCACAACCAGATTTATAAAAAAATTGAGAAACTAGTTTCGGTTGTTATACCATTATCAATCTCAAACAAACTCCGGAGATTGTTTGAGATTGATAATGGTGTAACAACCGAAACTAGTATTCTCACTATTTTTAATAAATCTGGTTGTGACAAATTCGCCTTATTATTCATTAAGGATTTCTTCCACAATATCACCTTCGCCACTACAAAGAAAGTTAAATATAGCTAACAACATAGTTAATAAACTGTAATAATTAAATGGCATATTAATAAATTGAAAATATTATGTGACTTATTAATAGCTGATTGTAATGTAGTTATAGTTTCACGTTTTGCTAAATAGTTGTCAAAAGAAACTTGGAAATCCTTCGGAGAAAGGGCTTTTCAAGTCTACCTTGAGATAAAGAAGCCTCAAGGTCTATTCATAATCTCCTCGAATTTCTTCAGCCATTTTAAAAATATAGCTATCAATATTGTTAATAAATTGTGATATGATATGACATATTGATATCTGATTGTAATGTAATGTAAATATAGTTTGGCTGAATAAATGACTCACTTTTATGAGGTCTGTTCTTAGAATTTCGGTTGGGTATTATTGGAGTGAAATGTCGGAACTCTTCATCAATGCTGTTACATCTGCTACTATTACTGCTTGTTGTACTTCCATTACTTTTGAAATTACTACCGCCAGTCGATGATGAAGGTCCTTCAGTCACTGAAAATTGAAAAGTTACCAAATCAGTAAACGAATAAGGAATGCCCTTATTACACTAGCATGTAATGCTATATACACTAGCATTTTACCCGGGAATCCAGTTTGGAGTCTTTCTTTCCTGGTAGATAACTTATGGTAATGGTCACAAAATTACTAAATTGGGAAAGGTGAGTGGAATGCCATACAGTGTTTAACTGTTTATATCATTTCTGTTTGAAAAGAGGAGTTCACAAAAAAAAAAAAATTATTGCACTGACGATTTGAATTTTTAGTGTTTTTATAAGTAAACTACCGTCTTAGCAACTCTGCAGCTCTACCCAACTGCATAGATTTGAGTTTAGTTCTTTAGTTCTCTAGGAAAAGCTGAATACACACAATAAGTAAGCTCGCATTACGGTGGGTAATAAGCAGCTGTAATATTGATTAATATTAATTAAGTTTAAGTATTTACTAGTAATTCCTGTCTCTTTAAGTTTAAGTATTTTAATAGAGATGAGCTACATAGAGAGTATTCCAGAGCTAATCTGTTGCTTTGGCTAAAGGCATATCGGTGTATCACCTGTATTATCACCATAGTGACGTGTAATGTAATTAGCTTCCTGCATCTAAACAAATTTTGAAACAGTAATAGTTCTTATAAGTGAATTTGAGCATTAATTTTAAAAGGAAAATCAAAAAAGTCGGGCTTCGAGGTGTATTGACTCCAGTTTAGAGGGAGCTGTCAGCCAAATTTAGTGCTCCAAATCGTGGCCGGTTTTGTGAAATCCGTACGACTAGAACACATACACATTCACACCTACACCCCTAGCCTCTCTTATCTATATAATATAAAAATGAATGTCTGTCTGTCTGTCTGTATGTATGTAGTCTGAATTAGGAATGGTTTTGTAATTGTTTGTAAGTAAAAAAAAAAAAAAAACATATATATAATAATTCGTTTTGTGATCTAAACATTGTTCAAAGAGGGAAGTGTTGTAGAATATTATGACTTCAAAACTACTTGACAGATCGACATGAAACTTTGGAAAAATGTTGTGTGAATATTGGGGATGGTTTCTATAAATTTTAATAGGGGAGCTAATAATTATTATTAATTAATCCATTTTATAGACCTAACCTACTGAACTTGCCGGCCAAACAGCTTAAAGGAACAGCTGATAGAAGTCAACAGTTTTTAATCATATGGCAGGCCCCTTAGCGGCGTTATTTACGCTGTCTTTGAACAGCAAAAGACTTTGCACTTTGCATGTAGGCTACCGTGCAGTCGGAGCCTTGCAATAAGTAGGAAACATACGACTGGGTATGATGAAATGTAATTATGCCAGGTTGATGACATCTGTTAACCAATGAAGTGCTAGCTAGAAATTTGAAATGCAGCCTCAGTGGGAGGTGGTGAATAATAGAATCAAGGAGAATTTTTATGAGAACGCAGCAACGCGCGTCGAGCCAGCTAGTATATTGATGAAAAAGAGAGAATGCATGTGAATTATAAAAAAAGGTTTTTAAAATGAAAACGTACAGCTCAGGGCCTGTGTTGCACTATCATAAATTGATTTTTAGAGTCATTATTATTATCCACAATAGGCTAAAAGATGAGGGGAAACTTATGAGCCATCAACCAGAGCCTGAATATTTTGAAATAAATACTATTTAGTGCCAATGCGTATTGAAATATATAAAAAAGCAATAATAATCCGACTATTAAGTTCTCAGTATTACTATCTAAAAATTCGTAATTCATAACAGAGCAAAAGTAATATTATTAGTACAGTGATTACACAACAATGAATCTTTTACACCTGAACCATTCTTGAATTCATGAATGCTTGTGGAATTCATACTAGTAATTCCTGTCTCTTTAAGTTTAAGTATTTTAATAGAGATGAGCTACATAGAGAGTATTCCACCTAAAACTCAACACAACAGTTCACTGGGAAAAACAAATAATAAGAAAAAGTCTTACCATTCAGGTCCTTACTTGCGCCATCTTTAAGAATAATTTCGGAACCAGTTTCAAGAATCTTTCCCTAAAGAGTAAAAAAATAAGTAAATAATCAATTCATAAAAATCTTGTAGTATTTCACAGAGAAATACTTATTGAACAGTTAAAAAGAACTGAGACATGAATTCAATGACTCAAAATTAATTGACGTGATAAATTAAATGGCGTTCCCAGTCACGAATGGATGTTTGTTACTCTTATGTTATTCGTGAAGAACAATGGCGTCATTAATTAAAAACATCAAAGGAAATAATACATCAAAAAAGGAAAAACATCAAAAAAATAATTTCAATACTAAGTTCATGTAATAATTCCCATTGATTCTTCTCCATGTTCAGGAGTTCAAAAACACTTCATTTTTTTTAAATTCCAAAAGCTTTTTTTAAAATGACAATTTTGAAGCTGATTCAAAACAATCAGTCTCCAACACGAACCATTATTAGTGATTTACTTTGATCTGAATGTTATTTTGGACAATCTAATCTAATACCTCAAACATCTCCAATATATGTTAGTAAAACATTATATGAAAGTGAAATACAGTCAGTTTTGATATTAGATTGTTCATCAAGTATTTCGTCATGGAAAACAGCACAGAGTTATTTTGGAATTATTCAAGAATATATATATTTATTTATTTATCATAAACAAATGTTGATAAATCAACTTTAAATCAATCACTAAAAAACATTTGCCATGAAAAAGTTTTACAAAAATTGCATGAATGTTGCGAAAGTGTACAAGTTGTCCAACATACAAATTCATAGAAGAATGTTTGCATATTACGATAAAAAGTACTATTTTACTAGTGCGATTGATTTATACAGTTGTATTGAATTATATTTCATGTACAATAGTGTAAGGAAATTGATAATAATCACAAAAAATGACAAGAAATTTAGCATAAAATGTCGTCTAAAAATTTGACGCATACTTCATTTTCTTCTAAGGCCAAAGATTTTGCCAATTCAGCATCTTTTTCGACGACTTTTTGCTGACTCAAAAGCCATTCGGATTTGGCTCTCAACTCCTCTTCCTGCAAACATTGAACAATAATTTTGTTGATTAGATAAAAACTAAATTAGTTATTTTTTTAAAATGATAGATTTTAAAACAAAAAGAGTTCGATTCTTTAAATAAATGCTAAATACGCCACAAGTAAATACTACAGACTTAGTCAATCAGGCTTTGAGGCAAAATGATTTTGATCAGTTGAGTCCGTCTGTCAATCTTCTTTTTTGATTGATTATCTTGAATGGAATCACCTCTATTGAAAAAGGAATCAACATATAACCGTAATAAGATTAGCTGTAGAGTGCTTGCACAATGGAATATCCAATGAACATCGATGATAGTCACCATTGCTAAATCAAACACATGATGTGGAATGGTGTATGGCAGATTGGAACAGCGTGATTAGCATCCCAAAGCATTTTTTGATTTTACGATGAAGATTATCCTCGGGTATTAGACGCTCCACTGTGCAAGTACCCCACAAGTTTTGACAGAATGACTCTTAAACCTCATAAAATATATGTAATCATGAAATGAAAATGCGCATATAATTTCAACTCACCATAAGCTTTTTAGCAAGCTCAGCGCTTGCTTTTTCCTGTTTTTCTTGTTCCTCTCTTTCTTGTACACTGAACTGGTTCAATTGCTCTTTGAATTCTTGTCCGATTTCACCCGGGTTTGAAATGCTAGCAACCATTCTACATCCAATAACATCTGTAAACAATGTTATTCGATACATTACCAATAAATATTTGCAGCAATAAAACAATGATACATAGGATTCAGTATGATACAGTTTTAATGAATAACCTCTGGTAACTAGGCTTTATTATCCAAAACTAAAGTGAAATAATAATAATAAGCGTATGGCTTTTAATGGTGGGGAGACCCTTACGGGTACTAAAGTGAAACATGTAAAAGTTTGAACATGTGATATCTATAGAACATATGATATTATAAAATTGTACGTATCATCACATTTTCCTTCCTTTCAAAAATTTAGTGAAAAGTCATTTTAAGTTGGAAGGCATTCTGCGCACTCTATTAGAGCGTCACAGAGGCTGTGATTCTGCATGCTGGTCGTCTTGATTTTCTTGATCTTGATTGAAGGGTGTTGAAGGTCCAGGCTCTTGTGGCCCAATTGTCTCTGGCTCTGTCTCATGTACTTTTCTATTTCTGGATCAGTCATCATCTCACCCTGAGGTGCTAGATGTTTTAGTGAAACTGTCGTTTCTTGCCCATCTTCAAGACGTACCTTGGCATACTGTGGGTTGACTTCAATGATGTCAACTTCCTCCACCAATGGTTCAAACTTTTACAAGTTTCACTTTAGTTTTGGATAATAAAGCCTAGTTACCAGAGGTTTTCCATTACAATTTATTATCCATTTTTCATACTATACTTCGAGTTTTGGATAATAAAGCCTAGTTACCAGAGGTTTCTCATTACAATTTATTATCCAAAACTCGAAGTATAGTAAGAAAAATGGATAATAAATTGTAATGAAAAACCTCCGGTAACTAGGCTTTATTATCCAAAACTAAGTGAAACATGTAAAAGTTTGAACATGTGATATCTATAGAACATATGATATTATAAAATTGTATGTGTCATCACAACAGTATTTTTAAAAAAGCCTTAAGCTGGGCATTCACATTCCAATTTGCAGTACTGCTATATGGATAGTCGACTCCACTCACGCTCCTACTTGCAATCCAACTTTATTCCTAATCAGCTGTGAACGTCGCTCTCGAGCCGAAATGTAACCGAAGTTGCCCGAAGGTCATGCACTGACTGAGATAAGATGGACGACTTTGATCTGACTCCCCCACACACGCTCCGACACCGTCGACATTTGGAAGTCAGAAACATTCGGAAGTCGTCCATCTACAATTTCAAACATCCAACAAGCCCATTCACATTCCGTTTTCGGATCCAACCTTGAAGGTTGGACTGCAAGTGGTACTGCAAATCGGAAAGTGAATGCTCAGCTTTAGATTGCAACTCTATCGCAAACATATTTCCTATTTTGAGTTTCTAACAAATTTCATGCTCATTTTTTACTAGTCGTTGATTCCAAGTGGGCCGGATGAGTGAAACCTGAAGATTTAAACGTGAACTTAACACAAAAAAGGCAATTAGCTGAATTGGTAGAGCAACATAAGTCCTTGTAGTTGTTTTAGAGCTATAGGAAATTTAATATTTCCTATGATACTAATATTTCCAATGATAGAAAACACGGAAAATAAGATTGGTAAACAACATGACTTTACTGAATTGATTACACAAATTGAATGAATATATTGGTAGTAACTATAAACAAACTAAAGTTGTTAATCACATGTGTGGCAACCAGCAGTAGCAGATGATCCGCCACATCACCCCCCTGGGCAGACGATGTGGCCATCCAAAATCTTGAAGCACACTTTTTTCGTCACACCATCTGGACCTGGAATGGGTTGGGAAGCCTGAGGTGGGTCATCTTGAAGAATATATGCTGGCTTCACCCGGTCAACGGAAACCTTGTTGAGTTTACCATTAATCCTCAATGTGACAGTTTTATCATCTCTTTGCACAACCTCATGGGGGCCAATGTAAGGTGGCTGAAGCGCCCTTAAGATTGGCCCTGCTCTCAAAAAAACATGGCTGCATGTGGACAGTTCTTTGAACACAAACACCCCTGGTTGACCATGTCTTGTTGCTGGAATTGGGCATAATTGCGACATGAATTCTCTTAAGCTTGAAATAAAGCTGTCGGAAATGTCGAGATTATTGGTTTGTTGTTTTGAAGAGAGCAGCTCAAAGGGCAAACGAAGAGTCTCTCCATAGACTAACACAGATGTAGTAGCCTTGATATCTTCCTTGAAAACAGATCAAATACCAAGAAAACGACGGAGCCCTTGAGCGGTTTTTGGTAAAGGATATTCTTGAATCACTTTTACATGGTCCTCAGGTGCTCGAATACCAGCAGCAGATATGGTATACCCAATAAAAGTGATCTCAAAGACCCCAAAGATGCATTTTAGTGGGTTGATGACTAGGCCATACTTTGCAAGATGTTTCAAAACACTTCAAAGGTGATCTTCATGTTCCTCTTTAGAGTGTGAGTAGATGAGAATGTCATCCATATAAACAAAGCAGAAATCCAATCCATGCAAAACTTCATCCATAAATCGTTGGAAGGTTTGTCCAGCATTCCACAGACCAAATGTCATAAAAGGAAATTCAAAGAGGCCAAACGGAGTGATAATTGCGGTTTTACAGATATCCTCATCAGCGACTGGTATCTGCTGATAAGCCTTGACCAAACCAATTTTTGAAAATATTGTGCATCCATCGATAAAATAAGTAGCATCTTGTATATGGCGTACTGGATAACGATCAGGAATTGTTCGAGCATTCAACTTGCAAAAATCGCCACAGGGATGCCAAGAAGAGTCACTTTTCGGTGCTAAGTGTAATGGAGATGACCAAGAACTCTGAAGGTCGAGTTGTTCCAGCTTTTAACATGTCATCAAATTCCTTGCAAGCAATTTTCAACTTTTTGGGGCATAACCGGCAAACTTTACTTGAAACTGGAGGTCCAGGAGTTGTTCGAATGTGATGGACAGTCTCATGTTTTATATCTTGCGGTAAACCAGGCGGACGAGTTACCCCTGGGAACTCGGAAAGGAGAGGAGAATAAGCAGAGGAATCCTGGATAGTTTTGATGCTGCTCTGTGACAGGCATTGAGGTAAACCTGGAGCTTTAAGTCTGGTGGAGGCATCAATGATATGTTTTGTGCGACAATCTGGTACAATCTGGCGAGTGACATACAGCACCGATCCAGATAGCAGATTTCAGGCGACAGTCACATTCGAAAAGCCCAACTACAGCTATGCTCAACCATACAAAAGTCTGATTGGGGAAACTACGACACCTCCTTCATTACCCTCTTATGATTACTATACTAATTATTAGTGATTACGAACTAGAGTTTCAAGTATACATATTATGAAGTGGTTCAATTTATTATTGATATAATATTTCATGAGTGATTGTGATATTGTGAGGAGGAGGAAGAAAGATGGCATTTGATTCGGATGACGGTCCTTGTGACTGGTGTAAAAAGTTTGTTTTAGATAGTGAAAAAGGTATTTTGTGTGATGGATTTTGTGCTCGGTGGTTTCATTCCGACTGCATGAATATAAGTGAGAAAAACTACAAGATGATCGGCGAGCTGGGTGAAGTTATGTTATGGTTCTGTCATGATTGTCAGGGGAAGTTGAAAGACATGAAAACGTACATACCTCAAGTTAGTGAATATATCAGCTTAATTGGTCTGATTAACGACCTTTACAAATCTGTTAAGGGAATATCTGATGAAAATATTGAACTTAATATGAAACTTAATACCGTTATTGCAACTACAAATAGGTTAGAAGGTAACATGTTGCCAAAATCACTAGAAGAAACATGTAAATATGACATAGCAGCTGATAAGGTTTCTGCAAATACTTTTATTGACATAGTGAGTGATAACAGTGTACACGAAAACAGCAGTGAACATAACCACAATCTCACTGAAAGCTGGCTGGACTCTTCAACGTCTTCGATATAGACTGTTGACCATAAACGATCGACAAGCTTTAATGAGAAGTTGACTAGAGGTAAAATATCAATATCTCGAAATATTAACAACAACCAAGTTGAAATTGGTTGAGGAGACTTTAAAGTGACTAATTCAACTGTAACTCTTGTAGACGAAACAGACATTTCAAAAAAAACTGATTCAGAGATAATGCAGGATGGTTTCATTAAAGTAAACTATGGCTGTAAGCGGAAAACTTACTCCAAAGCAGTTGGTATATCAGCTGATGTCAGAAAATCTGCTAGGTTGGTACAGAGGAGCGGTGAAATTCAAAACACACAACCTAGGCCCACGCCTACACCTACCATTCCAATGCATGAAACTGGAAACGGAGGGCAGCGGCAGCAGCATGATATTATTATCAGAGCTGGAAAAGAGAGTGACTTTCTAACGGGAACAAAAAGGGCTTGGTTTCATCTGGGCAAGATTCAAAGTGGGACAACAGTTGAGTCAGTTAAAGAGTTTGTGAAAGATACCTTTGCTGACTCAAACTGTTTAGTTGAAAAACTAGATACAAAAGGCTTGTATGACAGTTTTAAGATAGGTATTGACTTTGGGAAGAGAAACTCGTTTTTAGACAGTTCCCGCTGGCCAAAAAATGTGGCCATCAAACGTTTTTTATTCAGAAAAGCCTCAGGCAGGACTGTGACATAATATCGGTCCCTTTTACAACCACCAGTAATAGTCCAGTTGCCTGCGATATTAATTTGAATATTCTGTTTAGTAATATCCAATGCCTCAACCTCTCTAAGACTCTTGATATTGAGACAGCAATCTGTGGTGAGAATTACAAAATATTGTGCCTGGTTGAGCATTGGTTATGTGATGATCAGCTTGAATTGGTGAATTTCAATGACTATTCTCTTGTATGCTCCTTTAGTCGCACTTACTTGAGACATGGAGGAGTGGCTATATTTGTATCTAATGATATGTTGGAAAAAGCTAAGAAATGTGATTTGAATATCTATCAGCACTGCAAAGAACTTGATTTTGAGTTTGCTTGCATCACACTGGTTGAGACAAAGATTATTATTGTTTGTGTATATAGATCACCAAATGGAGACCCAACTTACTTCCTGGAGCATCTGGAACATGTAGTGCTCCATTTGAACAATAAAATGCCTGATTTTCGTATCATTGTTGGTGGTGACTTCAATTTCAATGTTCTTGATTTAACATCCATGAACTCATTCAATTTTATCAACCTCATGAGATCCTTGAACCTTTACTGTACTGTGTGGCAACCCACTCGGAAGGATGCCTGTCTGGATAATGCAGCCACCAACTTGCCTGAAGGTTCTTTTCAGATTGGAGTCAGGAGCTATGTTATAAGTGACCATGAATCTATTTGCTTCTCTCTTACAAATGAAAGTTCTACCTGTGTTGAGGATAATTTCTCCAAGCAGATTGTTACATGCCCTATGATGGAAGGTCAGATGAACCAGTTCACTCATTTGCTATCTTTGGTTGACTGGAGCAATATCATCACACCTGGTCATGTGGAGATGTTTGATAAATTTTTCAATCACTTCAGGTGCCTTTTTGATATGGTGTTCCCAGTTAGGGTGGTTAGATCTAATATGAGGACAAATCACAAAATTAAGCCCAAGTGGATGAGCCAGGATCTGATGATTCTTAAGAATTGGGTCATTTTTGCTTATAGCCAGTATAAGAATTTTAAAACAGAAGCAGCAAAACAGACTTATCAACATCTGAATAAAGACTACAAGGAGAAACTTCTGAGCCAAACAGGAGGAAAATGCCCAGCTGATTGAATCTTCACAAAATAAGTGCTTGGCTGCTTGGAAGGTCATCAGGAGGGAGATAGGTTCTCAGTGAAGAAGCACTAAGGTTCAGCCTGAGGTTTTCAATTCCTACTTTGTGGAGACAGTCTCTTCAGTTCGTGAGTCAATCGGCACCCCTGCCATACCAGCCATGCGGTTTCTGAATGCTGTTCCTAGGCCAGAGACAAGGTTTTCACTGGCCCGGTGTCATGTGAGGAGGTGTTAGAAATAGTTGGTGAACTGAAAAATTCCCAAAGTAAAGACTTCTATGGCATGTCTATGTACCTGATCAAAAGAAGTATCATGCCAATCCTCATTCCCTTGACTTTTTGCTTGAATGCCTGCATCATGGAAGGTGTTTTCCCGGCTGGTTTGAAGTTGGCTAAAACCATACCAGTGCACAAAAAGGGTTCCTATGATCTGCCTGATAACTTTAGACCAATCTCAATCTTGCCTGTCTTCTCTAAGATTTTGGAGAGCATAATTAAAAAGCAGTTGTGCTGGTATTTTGAGCAACATGGCCTGTTTACAGATGCTCAGTGTGGCTTCAGGGCTGGTAGATCTACAGCCCAAGCAGTAGAAAGACTGGCTGCTGTAATACTGGATAGTTTTGAGAGGCAAGGATTTGTTGGACTGACCTTGTGTGATCTAAGCAAGGCTTTTGACACAGTTGATCACCAGATTGTGATGTCAAAGTTAGAGTTCTATGGAGTTTCTGAAACATCTTTGAAGCTCTTGAAGTCTTATTTGTCAGGTCGTGAACAGATTGTCCAGGTAAATGGGGAGTCCTCCAGCAGGAAATGTATTGTACACGGAGTGCCCCAAGGATCTATACTGGGACCCCTCCTGTTCATAATTATGATGAATGACCTACCATCAACCTTGGGTGATGGGGTGATTGCATATGCTGATGATACAACACTTTTCAATGTTAGCAATTCTAGTGCTAACCTTGCTACAGCCATGGACTTGCTACAGCCATGGATCGGTCCTTGAGAATTGCTTCAGGTTGGTTTAAGTCCAACTTTTTCAGGCTGAATGAGGACAAGACAAAGAGTTTGATTTTCGGTCTGAGAAGAATTGCCAATCAGGAGAGAAGTGTTCAGCTTCTGGGTTTCCATCTAGATGCCAAGCTGACTTGGAACTCCCACATTGATTATATTTGTACAAGGCTGTCTAGGGTCATTTTTCTTCTGAGACAGCTTATGCTATGTGTACCAGCAAGCTATGTCAGAACGGCCTAACTTTCATTCTTCCAGGGTGTTTTTCTCTATGGCTTGGAGCTCTGGGGTGCGGCCAGTGGCATTAGCAGAGTTCTCCTACTCCAAAAGAAAGCCATTAGGATTATTACTGGCTCTGGATTTATTGATCACTGCCGCCCACGGTCATCTCACAATCCATAATGACTGTGGTGTGCCTGTATATATTTATATCCTTGAAGAAGGTGAAATGCAATCAGGATATTTTGAGCCTTAGAGGTGACCTGCACAATCTAAACACTAGGAGCAGGCACTTAATTGACTTGCCCTATACCAGACTTAACAAAATTAGGAACAGTCCTGGCCACCTGAATTTGAGACTGTTCAACAAGCTCCCTCTGTCTGCAAGGACTCTGCCAACTAAGAAATTCGTTGAGTGCACCCACAAACTCCTAATAAGCCAACCTCTGTACACTATTAATGAATTCTTTGAAATCCCTCAGAGCACAGTGGATGAATTTTACAGAGACTTTTGAGTTTTTTCTGTAACTGCATGTATTGAGTTAGGTACATTTTGTTTGTATAATTTATTGACTTATGTTTTCTGTTAATTTAGTTATTTGTACAATATCTTGACGAACCAATTGCTAAGTGTAGCTTTAAGGTAATAAATATCATTTTATCAAGGTGGTAATGAGAAAGAAAATCCGAACCAATAATTGGTACGTCAACGTCAGCTACCACAAATCTCCATAAAAAAGGAACAGAAATGCTTAAAATAATATCTAATGGAAGGTTGCACTTACTTTCTTCTACTCCGTCATCTTCACCAGCTTGTTTACACTCCAATTCCTTAGGAAATTGTTTCTGTATTTCCGCCCAAAATTGTTGATTGATGATAGATTTACTTCTCGTTGCTGACCTTAGCCAACTACCAATTCGTGTCCTACAAACTGGGCAAGTCAGCGTATTGTTTTCGATGGTTTTGTCAAAACAAAAATAGCACAAACTGTGTTCACAAGGCATGGAAACAGGTTCTACAATAATCGATCTACATATTGGGCACATAACATCATCTAATTTCAAATTTGTGATATCGATAACTCCTTTGGTCTTACGACGCTTCCTGGCTGGAGCCATATTCGAATTGATGTCAACAGAATCTCAACTCAGCAATTGCCTAAACTGAATCATCCAAGAATTAAGGATACAATCCAAGAAAATTCCATGAATGAATACTATCTATTCACAAACCATCAAATTATCTGCAAGAGTTCACTGAAATTCTAGGTTATGATTATGATTACATTTCAAACATTGCACAGCCTACTAGATGGTTTGTATTATCGTTATTCGCAGAATCACACCTATGTTTTGACATTTGCGCTCTTATTCTATAGAAAATAATAATTGGTTTTTATAGAAACGTGTAAAGTACCAAAAATAATTCAATTTATAAGGCTTATCATTTAAAATCGATATGTATTCGCTCAATACTGCATCAATGTATCAACCCAAACGAAAGGAAATAACAACTGATAATGAATTATGTTTGAATCATCTTTATCGCTATTTAATTCATAAATAGTTAATCCTTTGATTGAAAACTGAAATACTTTTAAAAAATTCCAGGACTTCTACAACGGTTTCAGTTAGTTGAAATGTTGGCAGCTGTGCATCCGTTTCCTTCTGACCGGCTATCGTATTTTTCTGATTTTCACAGCGTCGTGCCGTCGCTCATTTGCCGAACTTCGCCATTTTGACAGCTTTTGGGGATTGGGGCTCAATTATTTCTATTTTAATGTAAGTATTTGTATTTTGTTTGAATTATTTGTTTCTGCCTGCAATTTTTGTATTCTTGAAAGGATTAGATAATGTTTTGGAAGGAGAGATGAATTGAATTGATGTGGCGGTTTTGGTGCTGCGTACTTCATTGCCATACTAAGATCTTCTGTTGATTCGTTGAATTCTATAATTTCTATTCATTTTAGGAATATTACACGTTATTTTGATCCTTTTATCACGTACAATGTGTTACTTATATAACCTTGTAATGTGTGTTTTGTGAACAATACGTAAAAACGGCCCAACTAGGGGCCATTGTATGCTATGATCTTCACAACAGTGCTGAATATCATGAATTTGTGTAGAATCAGAACATTTACTAAGTTGTTTACCATACCAATTACCAATATAATCATTATGTTGGTCGTTTTCGAAAAAATTGTGTTTTCTTGAGCTAACCTGACAAGTGTGTAGAAAGACATGTTATTAAATGAGTAAAAACTTGAGTGATTCATACGTTTGCTCCATAATTATCCAAATTGGCTTCTATGACCGTTCGTAAGCCTATTTGCATTATTTATTGAAAAGTCTAGTAGCAATCTTCCAGTTAACTTTTAGTAGGTTATGCCCTTCGTAAAAACACCTTTTTAGTAGGTTATGCCCTTCGTAAAAACACCTGTCTCAGAGTAGTACGCGGCATGAAAGTTGTCCGACCATGATTCATTGGTGTTTTGTCTTTGAAATAACGCATAACGTTTAAAAATGTATGACGGATGAAAATGAAAGGGCGATAATTGGTAAGTTTACCTCTTTTGACTGTGCCAAAAATGTGTTATACACTTTATATTGTGAATTTTCTTATATTTGTATTTTGGCGAAATAAAAATATTATTATTATAATCTGCAGATGCAACCATGGAGTTTGTGATGAATTAGCCAAAAAAATGATGAAGTACTGTACCTCTTATTATTTCGTTTGTTTTTGATTCAGATTTGAAAACCCAATTGTTGAAGAGACATGGACGGGGGACCACCCGGAGGAATGCCGCCAGGTGGGCCACCGCGCGGTGGTTTTATGAGGGGCCGAGGGGCTCCCATGGGACGTGGCCGTGGTATGAGAGGAGGAGGTGTTGGAATGGGTGACAGAGGAGGAAGGTTAGTTGGAATTGAAAGTTTTTTCAAGTAGCTTGATTCATAGTTCTTTGATAAGTTGAGTGGTAGAGTGGACATTATTGTCCAAACTTCGCCACTTCAACAAATAAAACAGTCATTCATTCATAGGTTGCATTTTGCTACCAGTCCACCAAAACAATTGTATGAAAAAAAAAATTAAAATAATCTATTTTGGTACCAAACTAACCTAACATGCATATCAATTATTGTAAAATATTGTTTATTAATTTATTATTATTATTGTTGTTGTTATTATTATTATTATTATTATTAGACGTAAAACTCCCAAAGTGGAAGACGCTGAGTAAAGATGGTTCATTCTTTGGACTTGTTCTTCTTGTTTGCCCACCAGCTTTTCATTTTTGTGCAAATTCAGCTTTTCTCTATTCACTCCATTTTGTTCCAACTTATGGAGGTTTTGTCTGGTATAACTTCCCATTTCTGAAGTTTTTTATTATTGTTTTTTGGTTCACTGATATGGAGCTAAAGCCCGAAATTTATTATTTTTGATACTCGCACTTGCAACAATGCTTCAATTTGTTTTATGAGGTGGTAGTGCTTCCATATTTTTTATATTTGGTAACTTGTTTTCAAACATTCAAAGAATTAATATTTCATTTCCAAGATCACCAGTATCCACTATTTTTGTTGATGCCTGTTATGATTATGAACGTTGTAATTTTATTAATATCAATTTATTAGAATTTTATCAAAATTTCTACATATTTTACTTGTACATTCGTATTTTCATTCTTTTCTAAGTTATTTATCTTAATACTTAGCACACGCTATTTACGTGTGTCATTGTTGTGTCACTATCCATTATTTGTACATCACTGTTCATTATAGGCTAGTTGGATGTATTATAAACTACCTTCTAACTTTTATGATGATGCCCGTTGTAATGAATTATGATAGTTGAATACGTTTATTATAAATTGATGTATGTTTAATTTTCAGCCATAAGTTCAATAATTTTTGTTCATATTTATTAATAAAATTAATTATCAAGTCAACTTGTTATTCCTTTAAACTTGTTTTTGTGTAGTATTTTTATGACTTTGAAATATATACAATGTTTATTATCAGCCAGCGCTTTGTAGCGTCTATGAACTTCGATCTAATTTTCAAATTTTCATTTCTTATCTTGTCAACTAATATATTAACGTATGCTCTTGTTTCTATTCGTTTTTTATATTTTTCGTGATTCCTGTGAATCAATTTATTTTATTGTTTTAATTATGATTAATTATTCATTATCTTATCAATTTATATATTGCTCTTTTATGGCCGGATAACTCTGCCACCAGACCTGAGCCAGCTATAGGTCTCATGATATTGTTGTTATTATTATATATTGTGAATCAATTTAATTTATTGTCGTTTCAGTACAATTTTTACTTTTGTTTATTTATTTTTTTAGAGGCGGACCTCGTGGCGGTATTGGTGGTGGTATGATGAGGGGTGGCATGGGTATGCGGGGAAGGGGCGGTCCACCCGGAAGAGGGGGTATGCCTCCAAGAGGGGGAGGAATGATCGGGGACGGACAAAGGGGTGGATTCAGTGGACCACCAAGGTAAGCTTCCATATTATATGATATTATACTTATGAAAGTCATTAATAACTGAAATCTTTCTAGATACCGGGATTCTGTTGATATGTCCATAAAATTGCATTGTTTCGCTGTAATTTATGTTCTATATTTTATATCATGATTACAAAAGGAGATTACGAATAATGAGGGAATTGTTTGTTTTCATTAAGATTTTTAGCTCCACAACCCTGAACCACAGCATCTTCAAATGGTGTCTTTGGCTATTCTGTATTGTGGTACATCAATATGCTCGTTTAAGCTATGTTCGTTTCTTACTATTGGGGAATGAATACGAATAATGAGCTACAGGTAATGTTAAATGGTTATCCTTCTATTGCATCAGCTACTTGAGTTTTAGTAAAATTACATTATCTCTAGTATTATGTATTATCGCTAATACTCTCCTGACCAACTCGAACTGTGCTGTTTTGAGTTTTTTGCAGGTGCATTTATATTCTCAATTGCTGTTTAAACTAAGCTTAGATTATTAAACTTTGTTCAAACTTAAGTTTCAACTTTGAATTGTATTATTAATCTTAGTTTAACCCGTAAACAAAGTCTGACTAAAATTTTAGTTTAAATGGTCAATTTCAGTGGTTCATATGATCGGATAACATTGTCACTATAGCCAATATAAATACTTGAACGGAGTTACTTAGATTGCGTTTGAACCTTGAACTTGACGGTCTGTGAAATTGCACAGTTTAAACTTGGTATAACTTGAACAGGCGTTCGAGTTAAACTAAGCTTAAACCGAAAATCAGAATACGGCTCTTAATCTGTTACAATTAATTGTAAAATCAATGTTTGTTGTAAATGGGAATTCTTTGAGTTTATTAATTGCTATTTCATGTGGAGATATATTGTTGCATATTTTAGAATCATGCAATATTTTTCTAATATCTGTTTGTCCTATCTACCAATTTTGACTTTATACATTGGCACTAATTGCTGTTATTCATGCGAAATTATAAGTACGAGAGTGGGCAAAACTACGTTATCGATGACACTAATGCTAACTTGAATACTATTGCATCTACTTGCTATGTAGTACTTGCTTTCAAAGAAAGCAGATGCATAGAGTGTTAAGGTTATTATCGTTATCTTCAGCATAGTTTTGCGTAAACTATGTTTCAGTGCTTGGGAGCCACAACCCTGAACCATAGCATTATATAAAATGGTGCTCACGGTCATTTTTCATTGTGGAAAATTAATATGCTCGTTTAAGCTATGTTTATTTCTCTTCTGGGGAATGAATACGAAAAATGAGCTACAGATGAGTTGGCTAATCTTTTACAAATAATTCTGAAATAGAAGTTTTTTGACATGGATTCAATAAACATATTGTTACGTTTATGTAATCATATGGGTATTTTTATTTATTTGATGTCATTTCTATATTGTAAGAAAATTATATTTTTTGTGTATCAGTAGCCTAACGACCCGGAACCACAAACCTGAACCATAGCATTAAAAAAATAGTGCTCATGGTCATTTTTTTATTGTGGAAAATTAATATGCTCATTTAAGCTATGTTTATTTCTTACTGTTGAGGAATGAATACGAAACATGAGTTACAAATAATTATAGAGCACAACAGTTTTATAATATATGAAAAGGGGCCCTCACACTAGCGAGTCTGGCTCGCGAGTAAGACTCGGCCAGCCGGGCTCGGGAGAAAATCACTAGTTAGTGGGCTGTTTTCTCCCGAGCCGAGCCCAGCCAGACTCGCGCAGGGCTACAAGCGCGGCTGGGCTCGGCTGGGACTCGCTAGTTAGTGGACGTCTCCCGAGCCGAGCCAGGCTCGGCACCTCATTATAACATAGCAGATCGTCAGAAAGCAAGTATTTGTACTGTTCACAAGACGTAAAAATAAGTTAATTGAGTTATCTATTTAAGTTTGTTTATTTACTATTATTATGGCAATACTGTGACTGAAATAGGTACCGAGTTAAACTAATGTATAAACAGAAAAATAAGAAAGAAACCGTATATTAAAATTTGAATATTCAAGAAAAAATAAAAATGATAATATTGCAGTACAGAGCTTATTTTTAATACAATACAAATAAATATTCGAATGTTGTTTTTTTTTTCAACAAAAAATACCTACAGTAACGTAAAAACAAAATTCTAAAAAATAATCTGCTAACAGATAAATTGTGTATAAAATAAATAAATAACGAATGAATAATAATGATGATAATAATAATACACCCCTTTGCATGTAAGCCCAATGCCCATTTTATATTTATTATTATAACATTATCATTATAAATATAACAGTATTTAATAAATTTTAATATAACAATTAATTACTTCGATACAAATGAAAAAAATGGAAGTAATTAAAAAATAAAAATTGAGTAAAAAGTAGATTAAATTGATCCTATATTTCATCTGTCCTTTTGAATTCTATGGAACAGGCCCCCCTATTGCACTTTTGCATATTTAATTGTAGATGTTCTTCTGAGGATAAAGCCCACAGGTATGAGACCTGTGCGTGGGTAATGAGTTGGATGATGGTGATTGATGAGTTGGACCTAAAGTTTTAGGTGGGTTCCGAACCACCGGGAAGTGATTTTACAGCAGAGAACAGTGTCTTTTTGCTGGCCAATCTAATCGGTCACCGTTACAAACAGGACCTACGAGATCGCAGCTTATCTCTATCTGATTGAACAGATACCTGCTACGCCTCGCGGCTATCACTTCCCTAATTATAGATCTATAAGAAAGATACTTAGAGGTGGGAAAATAATTGTTATAAAAAACATAAATCGTGCCTATAAATGCTCTGACATCTTTTTCTCTTATGTCAGAAAAAAATTAGAAGAAATAAAACATTTATTAATAATAATAATAATAGTAATTATTAAAACAGAATTTCAAGACGTATGAAATTTTAGCAAAACCAATACGCTCTCTAGAGCATAAAATGACCTTCCAAATGAGATATTGTCATTTGAAGATTTTGAGATTAGATGAGCTATATGTATCAGAATTAACAGGGGCGCACTCCAGCCGACCTTGAAAAGTAGCCGAGCCGGACTCGGGAAGTTCACAACACGTTAGTGGTGATTTTCTTCCGAGCCTGACTCACCGAGCCAGACTCGCTAGTGTGTGGGCCCCTTAATAATACTAGTAGTTCTGTGAACACTTGACCTCACACCCTAGAGTGAGAGTGCTTGCACAGAGCAACATACTCGATGTGTCCTCAATGAAATTATCGAAAATTAAATTCAATCACCATACCTAACCCTTAATTAATCAATTTGCGTAGCATTTTATTCTTTTTTAATTCTGTGCATCGTCATTTTTTATTGGAAAATAAATATGCTCATTTTAAATCTATGTTTAATTTCTACTTTTAGAAAAATACGAAAAATGAAGGTTAATTTTCACCGTGAAGTTGGCTAAACAGTTGCAAATAATTGGTATAATATATTTTTAATCCCAATAAAAATGGAATTCATTAAACATAGTAATTGTTATTTTAATGTATTCATGTAAAGGTATATTTTTGTATTTTCAAGAAAACTGTTTTTCATATTATTTATTGAGTTCGTTTTCCTTATGCGATCAGAAACCACAACCCTGAACCTCAGCATTATAAAAAAATGGTGCTCGTGGCCATTTTTTTATTGTGGAAAATTAAAGTGCTCGTTTAAGCTATGTTTATTTCTTACTTCTGAGGAATGGATACGAAAAATAAGCTATAAATATTTTGAAAATTATACAAAGAAATATTGTAATAAATAAATAAATTCAAGTTTATTGAAGATGGGATTTTTTCCCATAAAAATGAAATGTTCCCAATCTTATTCTTGTAAATATTTGGAGAAATACATTTTTGTATTATTATATTTTTTGTTACTTCAATATAAATGAGAGTGCTTGCACAGAGCAACATACTCGATGTGTCCTCAATGAAATTATCGAAAATTAAATTCAATCACCATACCTAACCCTTAATTATTCAATTTGCGTAGCATTTTATTCTTTTTTAATTCTGTGCATCGTCATTTTTTATTGGAAAATAAATATGCTCATTTTAAATCTATGTTTAATTTCTACTTTTAGAAAAATACGAAAAATGAAGGTTAATTTTCACCGTGAAGTTGGCTAAACAGTTCCATCATGTGGAATATATTCTTTTGTGTGTCATTTGTACAGCATATTATCAAAAGAAAATAATTATATTTTTTATAATGATCTTGTGTGTACACCACAACCCTGAACCGTAGTAACTTGAAAAATGGTGCTCTTGGTCATTCTTTATTGTGGAAAATTAATATGCTCATTTAAGCTATGTTTATTTCTTACTTTTGAGGAATGAATACGAAAAATGAGCTACAGATGGTTGGCATTGTCAAGTTGTCTAATCTTTTACAAATAATTTTGAAATTGAAGTTTGGTGGGAAATTGATTCAATAAACGTATTCTTACTTTTATGTAATCATATGGATATTTTTATGTATTTGATGTCATTTCAATATTTTAAGAAAATTGTATATTTTGTATTATTAAGTTGTATCAGTAGCCTAACGATCCGGAACCACAACCCTGAACCATAGCATTACAAAAAATGGTGCTCATGGTCATTTTATATTGTGGAAAATTAATAATGCTCGTTTAAGCTATGTTTATTTCTTACTTCTGAGGAATGAATACGAAAAATGTGCTACATAAATACACAATAATAGAAATTATAATGATGTAAAAATAATTTTGAAATGTTGATTGTTAGTTTGAAAAATTGGATTCAATAAACGTATTATTTTATTTCAACCATGAGATATATTATATCTTTTTTACGTGGTCATTTTTTGTATTATAGAAAATGAAATGTGCTCGTTTAAGCTATGTTTATTTCTTCCTACTGAGAAATGAATAAGTTACAATAAAATTATGAGCAACAGGTTAATTGCCATTGTCGAGTTGCAAATAATTTTGAAATGAACATTGGATGAAAAATGGGATAAACATATTATTACAATAATTGTTTGACCTGTATGTGTCTTGAGCGATTGGGAACCACAACCCTGAACCATAGCAACTTGAAAAATGGTGCTCATGGTTTTATTTTGTATTGTGGGAAATTGAAATGCTCGTTTAAGCTATGTTTATTGTCTACTTTTAGAAATGAATACGAAAAATGAGCTACAGTTGAATTTCCATTGTCCGTTGGCTAATGTGTTACAAATAATTTTGAAATCCATTTGTTGGAAAATGGGATTCAGTAAACAATTATACCATGTCCAATTCTTATATTTTATTTTGGAGAAAAATATTGTTTTATTTTTTATGCTATTATTTCAGTGTAAATCATTTGAACATAACGATAGGCTGTTTTTCTTATGCTATTTTTTTAGCGAACCGAACCACAATCCTGAACCATAGCATTTTTTTTTTAAATGTGCACAAGGGCTGCTTTGTGGAAAAACAATTTACTCGTTTAAATTATGTTTATTTCTTACTTCTGAGAATTAAATACGAAAAATGAGCTACATATAAATTTGAAAGGATCATCTGTTAATTTCAATTAATTCGGATGTTTATTTGGAAATTGATTTTGTATATTATGCCATTCAAATGGCTCATTTGTTATAACTGTATAAATGTTGTTTTTTAATGTTTTGAAAGTTTCAAGAGTTATTGTAACTCATGTTGTAGCTCATTTGTTGTAACTGTATAAATGTTTTTTTCTGAATGCTTTGAAAGTTTCAAGAACTGTTTATAATTTATTACTATTAGCGTATGACTTTTGATGTTCGGTTGAACCTCATATGTAGTTCCATCTTGCCGGTTATTTATATTATGACATGGTGATCCATTTTATTGTTTATAATGATGTCTTCTTTAAATTTTAGTTCTTTATGTGTTTTGTAGAGGCCGTGGAGCACCCGGAATGCGAGGAAGGGGTGACTTTTCGGGAATGAGAGGTGACGGCAGAGGAGGTGGTGGTTTTAGGGGTAAGTATTTTGGAAAAATATAATTGAAAAATTGTTTACATAGTTTACGGGTAGAACTGGGTCTTGATTTTTGTAATTCACAATGTTGAATTCCACTGTGAAGTCAAACGCTTTTTTTAAACAAAGTCTAGAGGATGTTATTTATAATTTTCCTCTTTCCGAAAATTAATTTATTACTATTATGTTAACTAAAGTGAATAAGCTTCACGGAAATAATAATTCACTCCAAGTGGTCACAACCTGAAATTGAGATTCACTGTGAAGCCAAACGCCTTAGTCCAAGTGGATGGAATAAAACCCAATAATAATCAATTCCCTCTTTTCTAATGTTCTATTCTGGAAGATTTCTCTATTGCTATTAATTTGATTTCAAAATGCTTGAAATAATTGCTTGACTATCTTTTGCAGAATATGGATGATATTTTTAGAAATTGGCTTTGCTAGGGTATTTTCAAACTTGTGGCCACAAAGAATTGTCAGTTCCCTTTCAGACTGCAGTTTTTCCGCATTCCGTAAATATTTAGTTTGTTCATAATTTTTGCTTTACCTGGAATATCTTAATCTTGACACAATGAAGAATTTTGATTTTCCATTAGTTTTCGGCGACCAAAAGAACATACCGATTTTTTAGAATTTTAATAACTTTAAAATATTACTCACAACATCGTGACCGATAACTGTTTTTATAACCGCGTTTATTGGTGGGAGACCTTTACGGTTCCACCTCGCTGTTTGAGCGTTGTCATGGGAACATGGAGTCCTACTATTTTAGGTGGGTTCCGATTCACTAGGTAACAGGCAAACAGGCCGCAGTCTGTTTTCCAATTTCTTATCGACTTTTACACTAGCACTTGATGCAGTCATTGTTTTCCTGCAATTTCTGTGATTATATGATGATCTTTTTTGACAGGCGCAGGCAGAGGCCGTGGAGGATCTGATCGTGGAGGTGGTGGAGGCGGCATGATGCGTGGAGGCCGCGGTGGGTATGGTGGTCGCGGAGGCGGTGCCCCCGGGGGCGGAGTCCCCCCGCAACAAGTTCACCATCACCAGGTGCCGCCCCAACAACACCAACCACCCCCACAACAGCACCAGCCGCCTCCCATGCAGGGTGGAGGGGGAGGACACTATGGAGGGGCTCCGCCCCCTGTAAAGAGGGGCGCTCCCTCAGGGGGACCGCCCATGGGAGGCGGACCCGCCAAGCGGGGGCGGTACGATGCGGGACCCCCGCCACAGGCTAATGGCAATGGCTATTCTCATCAAGCACCAGCGTGAGTCGAATTCATACATTATTTCTTATAACCTTTTTTTGTTTTTTGTGTTTTAATCGAGATTAACTCAACCTGCACAAAAAACTCCTATGTAGTGTGATGAGCTTAAAAGTACACCGCTATTCTATAAGTGATAACCGTGAGCTGTAGCAGGTATCTGTACAATCAGATCGAGATAAGCTACGAATTCCTGGGCCCTCTGTAAGGGTGACCGATTGGATTGGCTACCAAAATGACAATGTTCTTTGATGTAGAATAACTTCCTGGTGGTTCGGAACCCACCTAAAACTGTAAGTCCAACACATCTATCACCATCATCCAATTCATTACCCACGCACAGATCGCAGACCTATGTGGGCTTCATCCTCAAAAAAAATTGCGAATGTTTAAGTCTGAATTTGTCATGGAGTAAATGTGTCACTCGAATAATGGTAATTTTATGTTGTATTTATAATTTTATTTTGTGTCACCTATCTGTGTGCTGTTTGGTAGTATCATGTCAGTATGTGTTTATCAGTAGAATAAAAGGTATTTATGTCTAATATGCTTTCTTATATTCATGCAGGTCTTATTTTACTAGTAAATTCAAGAAAGTGGAACCAACAAAGAATTTTAAATCATAAAGATCTTGACATGAAGTTTTAAAATAGCGGTGTACTTTTTAACTGATCACTCTATTATTGAGCATTTATTTCAATTGAACAAATACATAAATAACTAGTCAAACCTTTGCTCGTTGATGATATTCTCTATTAAAAATTTAAGTAATCTTACTTTATTTATATCCAACCCTTTTTAGTAACTCTTGTCCTGTCTCATCGTATTGAACAATTTGTGTATCCTATATATTTTTCATGTAATATATTGAACGAGATTCAATTTTTATGTATCTGTATATTTATGTCCTTTCTATTTAAAAAAAAACCGCTATATTTTGATGAAATTTAGAATTGAGGGGTTTTTATACCAGAAGTCGCCAGGTCTCAATGCTGTAAAATCTCAATGAAAGGGGAAATTCATTATAGATAACAGCAATTTTTTTTTTTTGAGGATGAAGCCCACATAGGTCTGAGACCTGTGCGTGGGTAATGAGTAGGATGATGGTGATTGATGAGTTGGACCTACAGTTTTAGGTGGGTTCCGAACCACCGGGAAGTGATTATACAGCAGAGTGCTGGCCAATCTAATCGGTCACCGTTACAAACAGGACCTACGAGAACGCAGCTTATCTCTCTGATTGAACAGATACCTGCTACGGCATATAATTTGAATCAATCATAAAATATATGCGAGGTTCTCTGGAACAAAAGGTTCACACGCATATCGTGTAGCTGATTCTGATCCGTACATTTGGAAATGAAATTGCAATAACATAGTTTTTTCATTCATCTGTTTGTCATGAGTAATGCATTAGTGGCCCTACTTTTCTAAATAGCATTGCAAGGATAAAATGATGTTATTATAGTCAGTTGCTATTCTATACACAAATAGCAAAAGGCGTATTAAAAGCGTCATTTCAGCCTGTCGAGTTTTCAACTGAGTTTTTAAAAATTGTTTAAAATGTCATTCAATTTTCAGGGTTTTGATAGTTTTTAGGGAGGATCAATACAAACATTGCTTAATTGCAGTGTGCGATATTCTTTGTTGTATATATTTTTGAATTTCCTACTCTTTGAATTAGCCTTTCATGGCTTACTTTGAATGTATACAGTTGAGTCCCAATAATTCGAGTTTGATTAGAAATACCTCGAATTTATCAAAGAAAATTCGAATTACACAGAAAAGTAACAAAAATTGATTTGAGAGTACAGTGCACAGGTTAATTAGAGTTGAATAATTTAATTCTAGAAATCAAAGTACAGTTCCTAACTTAACACGCTTTTGCTTGATTTTTTTCCTTGAGAGACCACAAAACTATTTCAAATTATTTGTTGAGTTTCGAGAGTAGCTCAAATTAAATGAAACCTCGAACTATTGGGACTACTGTATTAAAAAATTGAGATTACGTCATTTTTTTATGCTTACGAATTCATAATCATTAGTCTTTTCTCTCATTTTTCAACTAACCATTTGTCATTTTTTTTCAATTCTAATCATCTATATGTTTAATGCAGTCATGTCTGAATTTTACTTTCACATTTTACAATTTCATTATATTTTTGTTTTAATTTTTGTGTATTTTTTTTACAACAGCCAATACCCGCCTTATGAGGCAGCACCTGTCCCCGAAACATATTCTATACCACAGCAAATCAGCTACCATGGGTTAGTAATTACTTATATTTTTTGAAAAATTACTTTTATTTTTAGAACGTTTTGGGCTCACATTAATTATTTTTGTACTAAATTTTATCTTGGACTGAGTAGCACTGGCACTGAGTTATTGCGATTTGCGCAATTCTTTTTGCATATTTTTTCACTTCAGAACTTGCTTTGTAAATTGACAAAATTTTAAACTTTTTTAATTTTATACTGTACATGCTTTTGAAGCCCGGCACCAATTAGTAATGCAGGCTTCTTGGTGGTGTGAAAAGTGATTATTTGTGGGCAGTTTAATTCATTTCTGTGAATCAGTAAAAGACACCATATTAAGTCGGACCTACAGTATAATATTTTCTACCTTCATTTTTAGTCGTCAATATGTGGAGCATCATATGTTAGTCGCAGTGGAGCATCCAATACTCTATGATAATCACGGTGGCGAAATCTAACACATGCTTTGTAATGCTGTATGACAGGTAGCAGCAACGTGAATACCACCATTCCACAGCATGTGTTTGATTTTGCGATGGTTGATTTCCTCGAGATTGGATACTCCACTGTGCAAGCCCCCTAATTTATCAAACTCTTTTTTCTTCTTTATATTGTCCTCAACTTCATATTTTTCTTCCACAACACTTTCCTTGTCTCCTTAATTTCTCTCTCTCTCTCTCTCTCTCACTCACTCACTCACTCACTCACTCACTCTCTGTGTGTGTGTTTCTTGAATTTTCATATCCTTTTTGCACCCAATGCTCGATGATAATCATCATCGCAAAATCAAACCCATGCTGTGGAATGGTGGTATGATTCAATCCGCCACTCTTTTAACGTCATAGAGCGCCCTCGTAGAGCAATCTAAACTCTTGTTACACAAGTCTAGCTTGAGTGTAGACTTGTTGGAAGAGTGGATTTATCCACGGGAGTGCCTGTGGTGTTGCTTTCTTTTCCTCACGTTTTCGCTAATATCGTCCAACAGTTTAATCATCAATTCATTTTCCTCTTTTTTCTCATTCGTTTTGCTCTTCTGATGGTGCTAACACTGTAGAGCATATAATACTCGATGATAATCACCATCGCAAAATTATACACATGCTGATGAATAATAGTATTCGGCCTGACATACGCCATTCCGCAACATGTATTTGATTGTAATGGTCATCATCTATCATCGAGTATTGTGGGTGCTTCACTATGCAAGCACCCGTACATCATCAAACTTATTATTTCTTCATTACCTTGTTCCCAATTTTCATCTTTCTCTTCCACAGCGTTTCCTTGTCTCTTCCTCTTTTTCTGTTTTCTTCTTGGCTCTCTTTGCTTTTCCACTTTCTTCATACATTCCTAAATTTGCTTCTCTCTTGACTGATTTGGAGCTTATAGGGTCGATTACATTGGGATAGTTACTAGCTAAGCTAGTTGCGAGTTGGAACGTTACAGACCGACCGTGCTACAGCAGCTCGACATACCAAGCCGAATTATAGAAAAAACTTTACTTCCAGAATACTATGGAATTTCATCTATGGAATACTATTCATACTATGGAATTTCAAATACAAAAAATTATATCGCAAACAAAATTGAAATATGAAGTTTAACAACAATTATTCAATAAAATATCAAAACCGTTGACAGAAAATACAATATGTCTCATCTGAAGTGTATTGTTGGCAGCCTGCGCGATTAAATGTCGGCTTAATAATAACACTTCAGATGAGACATATCGTATTTTCTGTGAACTGTTTTCATGAATTCAACTTCATATTTTAATTTTGTGTTGCAATATTATTAAAGGAATATTATTAAATAATATTGCAACACAAAATTTAAATTAAAGACAAATTTTGTCTTTGAAATTCCATAGTATGGGGGTAATTCTGGAAGTTGAATTTTTTCTATAATTCGACTTGGTATGCCGAGCTGCTGTAGCATTTTCCTACTCGCTACTCGCTTAGCTAGTAACTATCCCAATGTAATCGACCATTATTCTTCTGCTTTTGTCATTCATTCTTCTTTTATTTCCCTTCCTCATCTCAATCACCTATTTTGGTTGTACGTCATCGTTTACCTTTCTTCAACTTATTTTTTCTCATTACTTCTTTTCTTCTTTCTCCAACCGCATACGCACCTCAAATCTTCTTCGCCCTCTTTATATTCTTCCTCTTTCACTACTTTTTATTCTAGTACTACTTCTTTTCTTCTTCTACTTCCGTCCTTTTTCTGCAACCAAATACGTACGTTCTTCTCTTTTTCTCATTCCATTTTCTTCCCCCAACCAAATATATGTGCTTCAAATCTCTTATGACTATGAAATACCTAATAATTTCTCAACAAATTGACGACTACTTATTGAAGAATATGTTTTATTTTCCAACACAGAAGAAGCTGGTGGAAAATAATTGATATTTTGTAATCTAGACTGAGTCACTATGTGCTGACCACATTCATATCTATCACATGCTATATATTTATTCTTATCGCTTTATTTCAATTTTTAATTCATCATTTTATTGCTTGATTTTGAAATTTATATTTAATAAATTGATTTGGAATTTTTTTTCATATGTTCAGTTTTTGTGTTTGTGGGCAAATTAACGTACCTGTCGCTATTTTACGACTAAATTATTATTTATCGAAAGTACTTTTATGTATAATTATTTCCGATGCATTTACAAATTATTTTTCATGTTTGTTTATGAAATCATTATCTTCATCATCCGTATCACTTGCTTGATTTTGGTTTTGAATATACAGTAGTTTTTGTTTCATGTAGAAGTATTTTACATGCGTGTTTTATTTTGTTTACGTGTAGAAATTTAGACATTGTTTTATTCATTAGGAAGTTATAAGCTTTGCGTACAGTCATTACGGTATTCATGTTTATAGGTGAGTTCTAGTGTCTATTTTTAATGAACGAATTAATTGAAATTGGTAATCTCATTCTTAGAACTTACCAAATCTTGAATAGCGTTACCGTAATGTCATAACTCTATTATGTAGGCTATATATAAAGTTGGTATGTTAATAAAAATTTGACATTCTGTCAATGTTTATTAAAAAATTGCGATTTTTGTATTCATATTGATTTTGGAACTATAGAAATGTCCTATGCATCATTATTTATCATTGAACAAAGTTGAGTTTTATTATTTGAAATTCAATTCAATCCATTTATTAATTTAGGTTACACATAATTGAACGCAAAAAACAAGCTTATAGCCTAAAACTGTCGAATGCTAGATTTTGAAAGATAGAGTTAAATGTTTTCTAGCCTGTTTTCTTTTTATTAATGATGAGGGAAGTTGTGTAGATATTTTTATAGTAAATAACATTTATTATAGAACATTGTTTCTATAAATATAAAATTCCCAATCTTGATCAAACCTTTTGAATTCCTTCTTAAACCGTTTAATTGAGAATGGGGAATTATAGTTTTTCTTTTTCTATGATAAATGTGTTTATAACCAATACTAAAAAATGATTTTTAATTTAGAACAATATTATTATTTTTTGTGTTTGTTTAGGCTATTATTGTCATTGATTTATTTTGGAATTTGACTGGGTAATCAAGTTTTAACTGAAAAAATATTTATTTTATTGTGTTTTCAATTTTTCATTGATAATTTCGTAAAGAATGTGGCTAACTTATTGAATTTAAATCTAAAATAATATTGTGTGCACTAAATTAATGTAATTAGGTTTAGGAATGAATCGTTGAGTTTAAATTTTGAATATGATTTGATAAATATTTGATGAAGAGTGTGGAATAAAGCTGAATTGAATAATAGATTAGTAATAGTAAATAGAGCTCAATTTAGTAGGTTTAAATCCATAAGAATTTTATTTTATTGTGTTTTTTGAATAGTTATAATAAATTAATTGAGTAATTTATTTGGAGTGAAATGTAGAAGATATTATTTTATTGTGGTTTTCATTATTTTAGGCCATCACAACAGCAAAGCACATACCAAAGCTCCGGCTACAGTAACCCGGGTAGTAATTCGGGTTATGGAGCTCAATCCTATACACAGACCAACTATGGCTATTCGGCCACTAACTATGACACGGCATCCACGGGCTATGACACGTCTTCAAGTGGCTATCAGGATAACCGGTATGCTGTTCAGCCGGTAGATCCCAATGCTGGATATAACACCTATAAACAACGTAAGAATAAGAAAAATAATAGTTTTAAAAACAAATAACAATTTTTGCATTGGCCTGGTCAAGTATATAACATAAATAGTTGTCAATAGTATATTACAAAACACAGATTACGAATATTCAAATTGTTGATGTTTAAGTCCAGGAAATCATCTGACTTATAAATAGGATTAGCTACTAAGAATTGTGTTTTTTTTTGTAAATCTCTAGTAACCTTCGGTAAGACATTGTTAATTTCTCGCGCCACCACTTCAAAACTTTTTTAAGTCTTGGAGTATTTATTAAATTCAATATACAAGTCATCTTGTAGTTTAATTATGCCTGTTTTCACCTGAGGCACATTCAAATACCTCTTCACATGCACTAGACAGCTTGAAATACTTATAAAGAGGGTACAGTGAGCAAATGTAATTCACCAACCAAAAGCCTAATCTCTAGGTTCAGCACCACAAATCAATCTAACTTCCCTCTTTTGCAAAACTAGGAGCTTCCTTGCACAGTGATGATTGCGCCAAAGAATTAAGACGTGTGACTAAATACATGCCCAAAGTAGACAGTGACTAGTGCTGACTGAGAAATCTGAGCTCTCTACATGAAAATACCTGTAGACACCCTTTTTCATGACAGATTCGATGTGAATTTCCTAGTCGAGGCCAGATTCAAGAGTAATGCCAAGAAATTTAATTGGTTCAACCTGTACACTTCTAATAGGGCTTGATTGAAACAGGATTTCAATAGTTCTTTTGTCATTGACTTACCGCTTGATTGTTATTGAATGCAGTCTCATCTTCTTTATCTTCTGTATCTCATTTTCTTGGCTAGGAACAGAGTATTTCAAGATTATAACTGATCGAGCTTATTAAGCTCATTCCGATCTCGGCAGTCGCTGCCCAGCAGCTGCGACACATTGCTGCTGCTGAGCGGCGCTGCCACTATGCGTCGGATAGCAGCGACCAGGCAGCAACTGCCATATGCAGTCAAATAGAATAGAATAGTGATTACTATTCTATTCTCTCTGTGTGAAGTAGTCGAGCAGCAGCCAGTGGAAACAGTTGTTCATTCCGGTCGTGTTCAAATATGAATACTTAACTATTAACTATAAATTTAACTACTGTAAGTCTGATAACTTGGATAAACGAAAGCGAGAACTCTTGAAGCAACTGAGGATCATTACCAATTTATAATTTACGTCCCTCTGGCACAAATTCCTACAAAGTGTCTAGAACTGATTTAAGTATTTGTTGGAGACAGTCTGTGATAAATTAATCAACATACTGCCAAATAAATTTGTAAAAGGAAAGATCACTCTAAAATTGCTTAATGATGTGGATGCATGGGTGAAAAGTAATGAATTCTCAGTAACTATCTTTCACTAAAATATAAGTTCTATAATTGTGTTTTTTCATATATTTCAACTTATTATTTATATATATTACTATAGCTCGGTTGGTAAATGAAATCGCTAAATATAGTGTTTAATCTTTCCAGTGTGCTATCTAAAAATCCAAATTTTGCAGACAATTTTTTCTTATTTTCTTTTCAATTTTTCATGTCTCTTAGAACTTCACTCCAGCGCACAAGCTCTTGGCTTATGCTGGAATGTAGTACACAGATTTATAAGTTTTATTTAAATTATATTTTTCTGTATATGAATTGTGTACCTAATAAATATAAATTACAAGAAAGAGAAATAATAATAGTTATATACATCCGAGTTATATACTCGTCATTTTCTTCAGTAAACGTCACCATTTGAAGGCTTTTCACAGCAATTGAATGCTTTCTACAACTACTATCCCGAGTGAGCAGAACGACCATACCGCTTCTTTAGCAGCTCGGCAGCGCTGCCAAGGTCGCGCAGAAGCCACACCCCCTGGCGGCGCTGCCAGGTCGCTTCCATCGGAAAGCGTTGCATGTAAATCCAAAAGAGCAGTAGGCGCAGCTACGGTCGCGGCTGCTGGGCAGCGACTGCCGAGATCGGAATGCTACCTTTACTCTCATCAAAAATTTCCAAAGTAGAAATACTAGTTCCTTTATTTACATATAAAACATTTCACAAAGTATCGCCATGTCACAAGCTCATTTTATAGTGAGAACAAAATAGCCTAATATCGAAAAATAGAAATGATGAAACTTGTTACCCTGTCTAAGATCAGTAGGAGGCGCCCAATTCTCTCGAGGAGCAGACAATAGTTGCCTCGATCGAGGCAGCAGTGGCACTTTAAAACTCTGTGATAAGGGGCTTTATTATTTTCTATTGTAGGTAATTTCGGCTAAGGTAATTTCGGTAATTTGAACGCATTTATTATACAAATGTAAAGATTCCTTCGAAAGTTTAGTAATGTTTTATTGAATGATTGATGTTTCTCGTTCTTTTATTAACATTGGTAATAAATCTGTGATTTTTTTGGTATAGCCGATACTTACGGTGGCGGCTATAGCGCGACTAGTTACGCACCTGCGCAGACGACCTATGACGATGGAAGGGGTGGAGGGGGTTACGCGCAAACACAGGCTACGGGAGGTGGCTATGGCGGCCATCAGTCCTATGGCAAGCCTCCACCCCAGCAATACTATTGAAGGTGAGAGCCGTAGTATTAAATTTATTGTTGATTGAATTCAGAAGGATTCCGTTTTCATTAAACCAATTTCCTATGCAGTTTTTTGCACTCACGATGCTCACATGAGTCCGAGACTTGTGCGTTGGTGATGAGTGGATGATGATGATGGACGTACAGCTGTTAGTGGGTTCCGAACCATAGGAATTTAAAAATTTCAATTCATTATAACCAGGCCTAAAATACATTTACATACTCGAATGAATAGATGCTTCTAAATAGATGCAACCCATTAGATAATAGATGCAGCCCAATGACATAAGTTAATCGATTACACTAATCTTGTATTCACTAATATTACGCAAATTTCTGTTGAATAATTCGAACTATATATGGTCCCGATTAGCTAGCATTATATCCTTTTTCGCTTTCTTCTTTTTCGTCCACCTTCCTCCTAGTTTGCTTCATCTCGCATTCATTTTGCATCATTTTCTTCCTCTCCTTGCACAACTTCTTTTCGTTTATCGCTTCATTTCCTTCATCTTTATCTCTTTTTATTCTGCATTTCTTATTCTTCTTCATTTTCTTCAACTTATTGTCATCTTCATCTCTTCTTCTCTCCTCCATCCTTCTTCATGCTTGGATATTTTCTTCTCATTCTTTCCCTTATCCACCTCCATTTTATTTCTCGTTTTCCGCTCCTCGTTTAATCCCTAATTCTCTTATAATTATTTATTCGTCTAAATTAGTTAAAAACTTTAAAATAATCTATTGGCGAAAAAAACAAAGAAAAGACTAAAGGAGCAGAATAAGAGGGAAAGGAAGGGAAAATTATTAATATTTGTTAGTTAATTGGACTATTCTGTGTTTGTTATGTTTCAGGCTGTGATTTGAAGGCAACAGCGAGCTGAGAATGAAAATCTGAGTGAGAGGTGTATGGATCCTTCATTTCTTCGTGATCTCTCTCGCTCTCTCGATTCCATCATTGACGCTGTTTGCCACTTTCTCTCTTGTTTATTCGTAGATGGTGAGTACCTTTTCTCTTTCTTTTTTCTTTGTTGCTTCTCCACTTATTCGCAGAATCTAGAAACGTCAGAAATAATATGAACTTATCTTCATCTTTTTTATTCATTTTTGAAAATTATTTAAAACAAACCATTGCTTAAATTTTTTTTGCTTCACAAAAAGTAGCTCGGACTACTTTTCCATCTTATTGTGCCCTTTCATAAAAATAATCCATTTATAATAAAATGATAATTCAAAGCTGTATAACATTATTTTCATGAGTTATATTTTTACTTTTGGGTTTATTGAATAATATTGCAAACATTGAACGACTCTGTTTCGATATTTCTTGTAGTCACACGAAAAAGAGATTCAATTGTTTCAAGTTCATATTGTTTTTGACTTGAAATATGTATTTCATACAATAGTTTCATATAGTACTCAAACTCCTCCGGTAGACTATACCATACATTTCTTTTCCTAAAATCGTATCTTGTATAACAAATGCCTTTTTTAGTGATAAAAATTCTATTTTATTTCACACATGACAGGCTTAACTTTCAATTTTTTTTCAACTTTACACTCGCTTCATTATAGCTTTTACTTCAGTCAAAGTTTGCTAGTATTCCTTACTTATGTCACAAAAACTGTTTGGACTGTAGTTGAAATGAGAAAAATGCATAGGTAGAAAATATTATCAGCTTGTATGAACAGCTGTCGATTATCCACCAAATTTATCACTTTCAATTTTTGATTAATTTATTAAAATATCAGTCAATTAGCATTCATGTAAAAGTTGCTTGGTTCGAGTCTCAATAGCAACTGTTATGAGGGTAGTCGCAGAAGCACTAGTCAACTTCTTTCTCACTGCCGTTTCGGTTCGAATTCCACCTCAAAATAGAATTATTTATCTATTTCCTCCTATATTTTTAATATATCCCGAAGGGTTTTAACTTCAGCTAAAACTGTATAATCGCCTTACAACATAATAATGCATTTGTCATAATTCAGGACTTGCAAGGGTAACAAATCTTGCTTCTTCTTCTTTATCTTATTTTCGTTAGCTATTAAATCCAGATTTCTTAAACAGTACATATTTATGCTTTTCTGGCACTCATTGAAAAGTTCAATTCTTCCATGCTGTACACAGTATAATGTGGTATGTGTGGTGAGTTTTTCTACTAAAAAAAAAAAAAAAAAAAAAAAAAAAAAAAAAAAAAAAAAAAAAAACAGCTGCTCGGTAGTATTGATGCAAGGCTTTTAAAAAATATTTTAAACCCCTTTGTCTTAATAGAAGTAGAGTTATTACACTACTTATAGGAATATTCAATCATTTTTACCAAGTTTAGTTGGTAATTCTGATATAAAATGCTCGCTCAAACTTTGTATTCGGCATATCATCCGAACCTTTATTTTATTGAAAATGTTATTACCGTATTTTTCATGCCTAAAAAATAGGCTTTATAAAATATGATTTTCAACATAGAATCTATCTCGAAAATAAGGAATTAATGAGAGTAGGAGAAAAAGTTTACAATATTGTAGCAAAAATATGATGCAATATTGAACGAAATAGATGATTAGATATTTATAATAATTTATTATAAGATAGAAAAATTAGAATAAGAAAAACTTATAAAACAAATGACAAACAGTACTGGTATATTTTGAATTGAATGATCAGCAAAATAAAATGAATGTGTTTGGAGAAGAATGGTAAAATTTAGAAGGATGAAAAATATGATTTTGATGGATTTTTGATGAAGTTTTATCGAATTTGGTTGAAAAGTGAAGTTGCCAATTTAAAAAAACCGGTTGTAAAAGTAGATGTGTTATCCATGAGTTCAGGCAAGTTATCTAGTGTCATATACAGTATACTAATGAATTTAAGATTATGAAAAATACCGATGCATATATTATTTTTCCTACAACTGCTCGTAAAGTCGTTCTTTGCGTACTGAAAACTAATTGTAAAATACCTCTTTACTGCTCAGCAAGCGGTAAAGTACTTTACGCTCGCCAGCTGTTTTCTTTACGCTTCTGTTTTGATTTTGATGTCTTCTCATTGGTGGATCGCGGAATCCGTGAATTCACATAACCTCAAAATGGCGCACGCTAACCAAATCCGCGCACGGTCTGTGATGTTACAAACTACAAGTTTTTATTGTGTTGTAATCCAGAACTGCAGTTGTAGGAAAAATATTGTATGCAATTCGCGCGTGAAGCTTCTTTATCGCTCTCGCAAAATTACTGCGCTCCGCTACGCGTCGCGCAGTAAATGTTTTGGCTCGAGCGATAAAGTCGCGCTTCACGCTCTTAATACATAAATAACTATTTATAGTTCGATATTCTATGAAATAAAATTTGATTTAGCGTTATTCATTTTCACAAACACTAAAATGAATGTCTGGTGGAATGTCTTATCTAGATAGTAATGGCATACATAGATAGTTGGATATGAGAGGTGATTTATTGTGATAAAAACGAAGTATACAAAACATGTCATACAAGGAACAATACCAAAGTGGCATTTTAAAAAATGAATGACATTTCATTCTAGGAAAACCATTAAAGATTTGTCAGTCGTGTTGGTATTATATTTATAGTGTGCAGTCGTGTTGGTAATATATTTATAGTGTGCCGAAATAATTTATCTTATCTTGCCTTCCAAATCAAACTAATTGACAATAATTAAATAGAAATAGATTATTCGATTAGTAGCTCTAGAAATAAAGAAGGATCAATAGTTCTACTTTGGAAGGAAAACAATTTGGAAAGATAGTACGTTATATATGCAGATAAAACCTTATTATTTGGCCTATCAATATTTGAAAATGCAGTTTGGTATTTTGAACATATTATGCATTTTTAGAATCTTGGTGATGGATCTATTTTTTTTCATTTCCAATTTGAAATCTTTGAAAATAATGGTGGTATTATTAATAATGATGCTTTGATATTAGGAGGGAAATTCTTCTGGTTCTTTCTCTGTTCCCAATCAATATTGATAAAGTATCAATTATAGATTAACAGATAAAGGATGGGAGAGGAAATGCACATATATGACAATCAATGAATAAAACCTATAATATGGTACGGCAATTAATTGCGAAATTAGCAACTAGTGATGATAATGTTGAAAAATTCAAAAAATCCAAAGTTGTTATTTTATATGCTGTATTAACATTTCTCTATTGATTACATTCTGCTTCTTTAATAGGATAAGAGGGCTGCTGTTATTATTCCAGTCTGTCATAGAAATATTCACAAATGCAACATTATATGAAAATAGAAAATAAATTGCTCAAAAACATTGAGCATAACAATGTTTGCAAATCTTGGATTTCTAATCACGAAATTCGTACTAGAGGTACTCGTTAATGAGAGTTCGTCTTACAAAGATAACAATGTCAAGTGACACCATGAAAATCCTTTACCTAGGGGACTTGGCTATTTTGAAGTTCGTTGGGAAGAGGTTTGACTTGAATGAAACTTTATCAAGTTCCATTTGGCTCTTCAGTTGTAGGAGGAAGTTTATGAACTGAGGTTCATAATTTACTAAGTACGAAGTTCTATTTAGGAAAAATAATAGATTTCAAATAGTACTAATGCATTGAAAGAAGTTCATCTCGAGATTACATACCTTCCTTACTTTATCTGTCCATCTATCAGTGAAAATTTGTATTTATCTAATTATATTGTGCAACTGTACTGAATGAAATTGCAATATTTCAGGTGATTATCTTAGTGGAAGAAAGACTATTGTAAAAGCCACATAGGAAAGACTCCTGATCATTATATTTGAGATGCTACAATAAGCTGATTTCCTACTACTTAGCAAAAAAAGATGAAACTATATATTTTATTACTGAAATGCTTTATTTGTGTCTCAAGTCTAAGTATTTGACAGGAAATTTAACTTGAATGTAAACTTATTAAGTGTTATCTGACCACATTTTTTTATTTAGTCGAAAAACTGACATTTTACATTATGGTTTCTTATTAAGTATAGTTGAATATCAACATGGCTATCCCATGTTAACCTTGGCATTATTCATTTTATATCAAGACTCTCATCTCATGTATGATATAATATTGACTCAGAAGCCTACTAAACATTGTATTCTCCTAAGCACTTCATTGTTAATAGAAAAGTTGAAGTTTTAGGATGGAAATATTTCATCTTCTTAGTTGATATTAGTTTATTTATCAGACTCACAATGTGTTATTCAAGTAATGTTTACGTAGAATACATTTATTCTAGATAAATATATGAATGATAAATGAATAGATTACATTCAGTTATCTATGTTATGAGTCGATTCTCATACATTTCTCGATTGGCATTTAAATAAAGAAACAATACATTTTATTATTATCCATATTAATGAAAATGTCGTTCACTAGACTCATACCATTATATGACATAGAATTATTATAGTAATTGTTTTTGGCACTACAAGAATAAATGTTTTGTACCTGCAATTATTTTTTATTATAAGAAATAACCCTAATAAAATTGATGTTTAAATTTTGAAAAGTTTTTAAATTTATTGATGAAAAACAACCAAAGCTATGATTAATCATGGATGCATCATACACCGGAAAAAAAATATATATCACTGTGAGAAATAAAACTCTAAATGTGTGAATGTATAAAGATTTGATAGGAATGCTATTCATATTTTCTTCGTTTTGAAATATCTAGTCATGATAATTTTACTGCTGAATATCGTTATAGTTGATTGATGAAAATGTTGCACAAGAAAAAACCGAATCAAAAAAATGATAAACTATCAAAATTGAAAGCGCAATTTGAGGTTATTCATAGAGACTACAATAGTCATAGCATTTCTCTCAAAATATTTAGAAATTGGTCTATATTGAAATTTGACAATGAAATAGTCGATTCTACTTGATTTATGTGAGTAGTTTTAAAAAAATGAGTATTACTACCAATACATTAGAAATATGAACAAGAAAAGAATTGTTTGGCAGTTACAAAAATGCCAAATAGATGTTCCCCAACGTGAAGTAAAATGAATATCATGTTATACAGATTACAGAAATATATCATTACAATATGAAAATATATCTATAATAAATGGCTAGAGAAAGGAAAAGCAACGAAAATTTCAATCCAATGAAGAACCAATTATTACTTCATTTTTTATGTTTAGATTCACTAAAGAGTGTGCTACTACTTGTTAAGTGGATTATTGACAAAATAAAAAAAATCATGTGTCATGAATGACCAAAAAATACATACACAAAAATTGATTTTTTAATTTTTAGTTCAATTAATTACTTGTTTTTCATGTAAGTTGAGTGTATGAGACTCACCAAAGGTGTGCTACTAATTCAGATACAGTACCATAATATCATTTTAAAGTATCAGAAGCAAAAACTAATAAAACTATCCACTAGAATGATAAAATGAAAGTCGCAATCAATAATTATGTAGTCTATAATCTAATGGCATTTTTATAGATGGCTATAATTTGAAAATTATTCTGTGCTTCTAGTATTAATTGTGTGTTGCTAACCTCACTTAACCTGAATGGAGATATAAGTATTATTTTTATGACTGATAGTTGCTAGTTTGTATCTAATAAGCAACAATTTTATGGCATTGTACTTTACATTGGGTTATGACATTCTTTCATAAATTTGAGTAGTAGAAATTGGTGAAGTACGAAACAAAAATAGTGTGTATTTGTGGTGTAGCTATTTTGCACTACTTTGGTGATTAGAAAAGATGTCCCAATTTCAAAGGCCTTTACTTACAAAATGCAGATACTTTCAATCTTTTTCAACATTTTCTGACGTTCTTATTATCATCGACAAAACCTCAATTATTCTAAGGACCCCGAGAACTCCAGAATGTGGAAAGGGTGAGAACAGTACTGTCACAGAATCCGATCTGCCTGTCGGTACTCATTTGCTTATTCAAAAAAATTTCCCTTTTGGCGTTTTACAATATTTTTATATTAAAAGCGTATATTTTCATGTTAATACTGTAGTTTTCATATAACTTGGCAGCAGTTGGGTTCAGATGTAGCTAGTCCTCCTATCTTCTACATGCTGCCAAGTTATATGAATACTACAGTAGAATTTAATGGCGTAAATTTCACTACATTTTTATGTAGATAAATAATGTATTACTTCAACATTGGCCGAGCATTATTATTTTTAAATACGCTCTATTCCTCTTGGTAACCCTGTATATGCAGTATTTGATTTTTTCCCCCACACACTAGTAACAATATTAATGGACCTATATTCTTGAAAATCACATTTTTTAAAGCTTAAATAAGTTCTAAACATTTGAATTTGCAGTTCTCGTCTATCTTCCATACAAAAAAGTTATAAAAAATGCTATGCCATAAATTTAAATTTCCGTCTTTGAAATTTATAACTCATGAAATATAAGTTTTGGAAAAATAGTTCAACAAAGGTGGTAAGACAATTTAACTAGGAAAATGTTTGTGAAAATTCAGTTGTCATTACCAAATTGCAATCGATAGAGTGAAATGTCACAAATTTCGCACGCCATCGCCAACGGGCGAGTTGAACTTATCATCATTGATAGTCTTATTCTGTTATTTATATCAAAGAAATAGACATCAATCCCACACTTGTACACTCGGGAGCCCTATTCTACTATATTTGCCTTCAGAGAGCAAATTGGATTACTTCATAGTTTTTGTTTGGGCTTCTTGTGGCGGTCACATTAAACATCTATGGAAACCTTAGACTATTTATAAAAAATTTTAATTCTCTGTTTCATATGAATGGTCATGCAGTTTATGAATATCTGCGTTCTATAATTAGAGCCCTTACAAAATGGGAAATCTTTTCTAATCACCCAGTACATTACAATCATCAATTTAGACTCATTAGTTAAGTGATAGCCGTGTGCTACAGCAGGTATCTGTTCAGTCAGATGAATATAAGGTACAAACTCCTGGGTCAATCGGGTGACGGATTGGTTTGACCAGCAAAAAAAAAACTTCTGCTGTAGAATTACTATCCGGTGGTTCGGAACCCAACTAAAACTGTAGGTCCATCTCATCAATCACCATCATCCAACTCATTACCCACGGACATGTCTCAGACCTATGTGGGCTTCATCCTCCAAAATAATACCTGAGTTTTATTTGATGATTTGTACAGTAATAGATATTTTATTGATGGTATTTGATTTAAAGTTTAGATTCTCTGTAATTATCATTTTCGTAAAAATCTTTTTCTATATGTCGAAATGAACTATTTTTTTTAAACACATCCTATCTTTGAAATATTAGAATCAGTTTAGAAAATATCACATTAACTTGTAGGAAATATTTTTTATTGGAATATAAACTGTCATAGAAGTACAATATCAATTGTCAGTTCAGATCATATAAAAAATCACACTTATTCATAGGGACGATGAAAATCGAACAGAAAAACTCCCACTTCAAACTCCCCATGCTTCACAAGGTAATACTAATTTGTGTAGACGTAAATTCAAAAAATCAATGGAAAAAGTTTACTTCAAGCTCCCGTACTTCGCAAGGTAATACTAATTTGTGAAGTAGTACTTCATAAATGAACTTTATTTAATTAATAAATCATACTTCACAAGGTGGAATACGTTTATCGCCAATCTATAAAAAATTATGAAAACTTGTGACCAAATGTAGAGTACATTGTCTTGAAGAGGAGAAAGAATTCTAAAAATTGATCAGGTGAGAAAAGATTTACCATCAGTACGATTCTCTTTACAAATGAGTGTCTGCTTTGATATATACAATTTTCACTGTTGAAACTTGAATCTATAATTGATAAACTTTTATGTACAAGTTCTATTTATAAAATATTATTTACAAGTTTTATTTAGTATAAATACAGATGCAGACAACTTAGACTGAAAGGAAGTAGCTGATATTATTAGTATGTGCCAGACTTCATTAAGAATATACAACTCATAATTCGAGAAATATCCGTAGCAAATAGAATATTGTAAGTATAATGATCATTATATCAATTGAAATGAATGCTATATTGTATATAATTTAATAAAGCTATGCATGCTTATTTAATTAAAGTGAATACCTTACTACGGGTATTGACTCCATCCATCATTATAAAGAAAAATTATAATAGATATGGTGCATCTACAATCAATTAACGATATTTAAATACAGTAGAATCAATTGAGAGCAGACACATAAAAGAACCAAAAAATACAATATATCTGAAAATATAGAATTGAAAGAAAAAAGCACATAAATATAGCCTACCTAAAGTACGATATATCTTAAGAAAAATACAGAATATTTCAAAGGTAAAATTCATAAATACAGCCTACCGATTATATAATATCTAAGTAAATACAGAATATTTGAAAGATAAAAGCACGTAATATTTATTTATATAGCCTACTTTATTATTTCAAAGTGAACTTGAGTCTTAGTCAAGTTTGCAATGACTTTTGATACAGATTACGTTTGACAATTACAGTTAAGACAACAATTAATGTATATAATGAAATATGAAATTCATTTTTTATGTTATAAAATAAAAACAGGACGGGCAAAAATAGAAGTCAAAAATGGCTAAAGGAAGATGCTTCATAAAATTTTAGTTTATACCAATTCTATTTAGTATCGAATTTATCAATGTTTAATCAGAAAAATCTGAAAATAAATTTGTTTCTATGGGCCATATAGTTTGTTATAGACTGTAATATGTTGAAAATAAATTATTTTTGTGATGTAGAAATAAAGGTATAAATTACACAAAAAAATTCATAGCTTTTGAATTTGAAAAGTTGCAAAATATTACCAGTACTTAAGAGAAATGTGGATGGTTTATGTGAAGCTTTGAATCCAATTTCTCATATATATTCTGAGTTTATTTACTAAGCTTGGCTCACTGGTATTTAGCTGAGTGCAATGCAATTGCTACTCACCTTATTACTCGTTTGCGTAATCTTAAATCATTGATGTTCTCTTGACCAAAATCACTGATTTTCGTATTTTATTTTATTTATTTTTTAAATATTCATTAATGCAGTGTTATTCAATAACATGATTAATTCATGTAACTGAAATATGTCACAAAAATGTAGTTTGTAATGGAGTTCAACCTGTATACATGAATGTACATACATGTATGTTCAGAATCAGTTATGATGCAATATTGGCCAGAACCAATTAATGATGAATGCATTGAGTTCTATCAATTTAATCTTTGAACTTAAATTTTTAACAACTGAGACAGTATCATGTTAGGATACTGTCGTACGATTTAAGAAAGTACTTATTTCGGATTTTTCAATGCTGAACTCTTACTTTTTTATCCAATAACTGGCATAAAATTATACCAAATCTTATATAATTTAAGGCCTGAAGGCATGCTAGTAAAATACAGAGTCTCAAACTGAAATCTTATGCAACAAACAGTAGTACGTAGAATGTGGTAATGACATTATTTTTCAATGTAGGATTGTATTTTTGCAATCTTAGCTGGTGAAATTGAATCTAGCCTATAATATTTTCATAATAATAGAAAATCCGACATTATAAAACTGTATCATGGTAATAAAAAAAGGTATTCGTATTTAATATACTTGTTACAGTCATCACTAGCGATTTTTTGGTACCTTCCATGTTTGTTTTACTTTTGTAATTGTATTTCATGTTATTGCTGACAATTTTTTATAAATGAATCCTTTTTTCAGGTAAATGAGAGAGAGAGAGGGAACAGAAGGCAGAGAATGAGCAATCTAGCAGCAAAAACCTGCAAAAATTGGAAAATGTAAGTCGAAAAAGTAACACATTTTGAGACTTGATATCAGTATTTTTTTTTTATTTGCCTACGTTCTCAAAATAATGTTGAAACAGTTGGTTTTATTCATGCCTAATCAAAACCATTGCCTAACGAAGCTATTACAACACTAGTGTCATTTATCCAATTCAGTATTGAAATAAACATTGAGAACTCTTGGTCATGTTGGTTTTCCAAGTTATATTTGTGCATTTCAAAGATCTATCTTTATGTGTAATTTAGTTCATCTTGTTTATTTATTTGTGAGCAAAGATTATCTATTTCAGTTGCAGGCTGCTCTAATCCTTTGTCCGACTGCAAGAACATGAAGGAAGGCTTCCACAGTTGGCAAGTGCCATGTGCCATGCCACTGATGACATATGGCATGCCTTGAGGATTACCTTTATGATTTGAGGCACCACCTTGTGGCATCAGCGTGTAAACGGAGAAACTTCAACTGTAATTCATATCATTGGAGCACCACCATCGATGTCAGGAAAAACAAATGTTTAGGTTGAAACAAATGGAGATATTTTTAATATCAAGTTGTATTGTGAACCTGGCTGGCTCAGGTACCATTTTATACTGTGTTCTAGTCTCGCAAGTTTATTCTACAGGTACTATTTTATAAAACCATTTCAAGGTTGAACTACTTTATTAAATAGTTTTAGTACTTTTATTTATAGTTACTTCAATAATATATACATTGAAGTAAATCATAAGATTTTGGACTAACTACAAATGAATGCTAATAAAACTAGTTTATAAAGTCTAGGATGCCAGGGAAAAACAATCAAGTCATAACCATATTTTTCAACAAGTGGAAAAATCTAATTTATTACATGAATAATTGGAATTGGCAATGTTTCAAATGCTTAAGCACCTGTTTTTCTCACAAGAAAACAATTTTGGCTATTGATTGTTGGTAAAGTAATTCAACTTCTTTGAAAAATTACATGACATGTTATAAGGACCGACCATTCAAATATCATGGCATACTATTGGGAGTTCAACCTACATATATGTTCAGAATCAGTTATATTGGAATATTGGCTAGAAACAATCCAAATTGGATATGAAAATGATACTACGAAACCTAAAAACAACTCTATTCTACAATCACATAAATTTTCATTGCATGTAGACTAATAAAAGTTACATTGTAAGGGTAAAAGTAAATTGATGTTTTTAAAATGTTCTATCTTTATTATAAGTTAAAAGGTCAATTTGAATGCTATAAGTAAAAGTTTACATTATTCACTAACAACATTTTAAAATATAAACTATCAAGATTCACATTATGTGTGCCACTTTTTTTTTAGGGTGAAGCCCACTGAGACCTGTGCGTGGGTAATGAGTTTGATGATGGTGATGATCAGTTTAGTTGAAATATCAAATCGATAAAACTAGTGTGAATACTTGAACTAACAAAAATATTATTAAAAATCACAGAACTTATATAAATTATTCAAGAATTATATTATTTATCTGTATAGAGTAGTGGTTCTCAAACTGTGGGTCGCGACCCCCAGGGGGGTCGCGTGGTGTGTCCAGGGGGGTCGCGGGATAAGGAGGAAAATAAAAAAAAAACAAAATCAGTCATAGCTGTAGTTTTTATTAATAACAAAATTCATAGGCTACACAAATTTGTAATACACATACAAGTTGAAAAAGGCCTAATACTATTTAATGGGAAACGTGAGCTTGTTTGGAATTAACCAATTTTTTTATGTCCGGAATGAGTTTTGTAATACACAAAAGAATGTCATTTTCCAGGGTCAAACGATTTCTTGATTTTGTTTTGATATTCACCATTATGGAGAAACCTTGTTCACAGTTATAAGACGTAGAAAATGGCATTAAAGTCTGTAATGCTTTTGTGGACAGTTCTGGGTATTCATTTTTAATACCTATCCAAAATTTGTCGATACAAGCACTGTTAAAAGTGAGTTTTGCTGACTGATCACTTGAAATTTCGATCAGTTGATCATGGTGACGAGCTGTTAGCTCAGCTTTTGCTACGACTTGATTACTGAACGGATTGACTACCCACAAAACCCCACTCGTATCCTTATTTGGAATATAATATGTAAACTGTTCAATCAAACCTTCGAGATGAGAAGATACTAGTAAGGAGAGAGATGAAGTGTCAGGGGATGTTGTTATATATCTTCTTCTTCATATTGATATTATCATATGATTGCCTTTATACTATCTTGTTTACTACTTATAAATAAACAGTTCAGTTCAATTCTACAACTCATAATGTCTACATCCACCTTATTTCTATCATATTAGAGAAACATAATAATTGGCGACGAAGGAAAATAAGTTAAAATATGGATCCAGATCAATTTGCTACCTTCATAACTATGTTCCAGAGGCAACAGGAACAAATCACTTCATTACTTGAGGTAAGTTCTCAAACTAGGCCTGCGGATGCGGCACTTTCGAACGTAGCTCCATTTGAGAATTTTGATACGCAACGGGAAAAATTTTCAAACTACCTGGAACGATTCGAAAATTACTATAAGATGAAAGGCTTAGGAAATGAAAAACAAATCGCTCAACTCCTTTGCGTATCCATTGGTAGCGAACATTATAATAAGCTTTCTGCATTGTTGGGTCCTGAGCAACCTATAAAACTACTCGATTACAATACACTCGTGGATCAATTAAAAAAGATACTAATTCCAAAAAAGAGCCCGATTATTTCTCAACATTATTTTCTGAATATTTTTCAAAAAGAGAACGAGTCAATTTCAGATTTTGTAACTAACCTAAAACGTGATATAACTGATTGTGAATTCTTGGTTGAATGTAAGGCAGAAACATGCAAACAAACAGTATCAACTGCCGATGTTTTACTACGTATACAATTTGTTAGAGGACTGAAAGATGATTGGATACGAGAACAAATTTTACAAACAACTTCCACCAATTTTGACAACATACTGAAAAAAGCAATTGCACTTGAAGCATCAAAAATAGAAAGTAAAGTTTTTCAACAACATCATGATTGTAACTGTGTACATTCCAATGACTGCAAAATTAACAAAATTACAAGGACTCCTTCCAAAAAGTTTTTGAATGATCATTCTGAACCAAATGCTTCAACAGTCACTACTCCGCTACGACGTCTGTTGCAAAAACAGGTGAAATGGGCATGGACTCCTGAGTGCGAATCAGCATTCATTACAATAAAAACTGAACTTTGTAGTGACCGAATACTTGTACCTTTTGATCCTGAATTACCATTGGTCCTCACAACAGATGCTTCACCAACTGGAATAGCCGCTATCCTCAGCCACACTATTAATGGAATTGAGAAACCCATAGCATATGCTTCACGTTCACTTACAGCTACAGAATGCAATTATAGTCAATTAGACAGGGAAGCCCTTGCAATAGTTTTTGGCGTCTCACGTTTCTACTACCATTTATTGGGAACAGAATTTCAACTAGTCACTGACAATCAACCAATTTCTCGAATCTTCAGACATGACAGAGCACTTCCTCAAATGACTTCAGCGCGCTTGCTTCGTTATGCATCATATCTTACAGGTTTCAATTACAAACTAAAATTCAAGAAAGGCAGTGAAAATAAGAATGTTGATTGCCTTTCAAGAGCCCCTATAAAAAATAGTAAGGTTTCTACTGAAAGAACAATTGATAATGAAGTCCATACCATCTACACTGAAAACATACTACAAATTTCTAGTCGTGAAATCACGGCCGAAATTATAAAAATGGAGACAAAAGATGATTCAGAACTCTCCAAAATTCTGCAAGAACTTCTGAACACTTCAATTGATTCTGAATTCGCTTTGTTTGATGGAATTATTTTTCGTGGAGACCGAATCTACATTCCCATGAAACTTCGTTCTAAAATACTACATGAACTTCATGAAACACACCTTGGCATAACAAAAATGAAGCAACTTGCTCGTCGTTATGTTTATTGGCCAAAAATTGACAATGATATTGAATGCATGGTCAGGAAATGCGAAGCATGTTCACTTGTCAAAAAGAATCCTCAAAAAGTGACAATACATCCTTGGGAATGCCCACAAGAAAATTGGGAGAGAATTCATGTTGATTATGCAGGACCTTTCCAAAATGTATATTTCCTAGTCTGTGTGGATGCAAAATCAAAATGGATTGAAACGAAAATGATAAAGAATGCACCTTCCAGCTCAAGCACAATAAATTTACTGGAAAACATTTTCTCAAGTCATGGATACCCATACGTTCTTGTAAGTGACAACCATTCAATTTTTCAGAGTGAAGAATTCCATACCTACTGTAAGGAACGAGGAATATTTCAAAAATTTATTGCCCCAGGACACCCAGCTACAAATGGTCTAGCTGAAAGGACTATTCAAACTTTAAAAAATCGACTCAAGGCAATGACTCAAGACACCCAAGACTCAAGACCATTAAATACAAAACTTCAAGACATTTTACTTCGGTATCGAGCAACACCGTTGGCATGTGGAAATACCCCGGCAGAATTGTATCTGAAAAGGAAAATGCGAATTCGCCTTGACGCTATATTCCCATATCGACCACAACAATCTAGTGATTACTCAATCCCTATCCGTTCATTTAAAGAGGGAGAGAGAGTACAAATGAGACTTTTCATTCAAAATGAGTATATATGGAATTTTGGTACAGTGACAAAACGTTTAGGAACACGTCACTACTTGGTGTTGTTAGACACAGGAAGGACCATCAAACGACACATCAACCAGTTACGTTCAACTCTGGTCGAAAAGAAAAAGGAAACTGTCACCTTGCAACCGCCACCGCTATTTGATGTTCCTTGCATTCCATCACCGCAGATCACACCATCAGTGGTTGGACAGCCAGATACTACAACAGTTGTTGACAACTCACCTGTTCAAGGTGGTGCACGACCTCAGAGACCTCAAAGGAATCGTCGACCTCCGGCTAGATACGGACATGCTGTTACGCACTAATTTATGTGCTCTCATACTAGGAGGGGAGACTGTTATATATCTTCTTCTTCATATTGATATTATCATATGATTGCCTTTATACTATCTTGTTTACTACTTATAAATAAACAGTTCAGTTCAATTCTACAACTCATAATGTCTACATCCACCTTATTTCTATCATATTAGAGAAACATAATAGATGTACAGTTGGATTTAGACAGAAACTCTATAAACTCTTGAGTTAGTGTAAAATTTTCAAAATCTTCTTTCTTAACTCTTGCGTTCCAAACACTGAGTTTTTTTACAAATGCATTTACTCTGTCTTGAGCATATAGCATATTTTTGTCTGGTCCTTGTAGGGATAAGTTCAAAATATTAAGGTGAGAGAAGATGTCAGCCAAATAAGCAAGCTTAACCAACCACTTTTCATCACTGAAAAAAGTGGAAAGTTCGGGTTTACTATCAATCAAAAATAACAACATTTCTGACTTTAATTAAAACAGTCTGCTTAATACATTACCACGGGATAGCCACCGTACTTCAGTGTGAAATAAAAGATGTTTATGCAAGGCTCCTACCTCTTCACACAAAATATTAAACATCCTACTTTGCAGTGGGCGACTTTTGATGTAGTTCACTATCTTGACAGCTTCATTTAAAACTTGCCGTAATTCATCTGGCATTTTCTTAGCTGCCAAAGCTTGCCTATGTAAAAAGCAGTGAACCCAGCTTGCATTCGGTGCAAGTGACTTCAACCTGGCAATCAAGCCACTCTTCTTTCCCGTAAGGGCCATTGCTCCATCACTACAAATTGAAACACATTTCTTCCAATCAAATTCAAAAGGTTCAGTTGCTTGAACAAACACCTTATAAAGACTTTCACCTGTTGTATTATTCGGCAGGGGCTTACAAAACAAAATATTTTCATGAATAGCATCACCGTAATCGTACCGGATGAAGCATAAAAACTGAGCACAGTTGGCAACATCTGTTGACTCATCCAACTGAATTGAAAAAAAGTACTGTCTTTTATTTGCTTCTTTAGCTGGTTCTGAACATCTTCAGCCATGTCACATATTCTTCTTGAAATAGTATCATTTGATAACGGGATTTTTTTCAATTTTTCAGCATCTTGAGGACTGATTATATTTGAAACCATATCAATTGCAGCAGGAAGAATTAATTCCTCAGCAATTGTATGAGGTTTCCCTTTTTTAGCAATCTTCAGTGCTACCTCGTATGAAGCTTTAAGAGCATTCTTATTAACGTTAGCAAGATCTGTAATGTTTACCTGTTGACTTCGAAGGGATAACAGTTTTCTTTGGAAAAATTCCACTGGTTTGTCTTTCAAAGCAAAATGTTTAGTTTCAAGATGGCGTTTCATTTTCGAAGGCTTCATGCTTTCAGCTGACAACACTTCACTACACACCACACATTGAGGTTTATTTGCCAGTTCAGTGAAACCAAATTGTATGTACGACTGGTCATATTTGCGGAATTTTGTCTTTCCGCACTCACTAGCACTAGCATCACTACTTGACGACGGTCTTTTCAAAAAACTTATCCATTGCTACTTTTTCTAACTGTATTTGCTCGCAATACTACTCACAAAGTACACACACAGTACAGTGTTGAATGATCGACTCACGGGCTTCTCAAGTGCACACTAGGAATCTGTAGTGCGCATGCGTATCGTGTCGTCTGCCGGGCACCGGCTAGCAGAGAGTGCGCGCGCAAACAGGCCCCATGAGTCATCATTGCTTTGTCTTTGTTCGTGCCACGAAGTGAGTTATCCCACTTTCTAAATAGGGGGGTCGCCGAAATACTAGGTCTAAAAAGGGGGTCGCAGTGGCAAAAAGTTTGAGGACCCCTGGTATAGAGATTGTATTAATTTTATACACTTTGAATTCATTATGTATTCAACAAATTCTTAGATGCCAGGAAGAATGTTAGAGACTGACTTCAACTCATTGTAGAAATGATGCAGGTATGGTGGAATGAGCTCCAATAAATCCATAAGATCCTTCTTTTTCTTGTAGGATATTGGTTGAATTTTATCATAACAATTTTTGGGGTCCAGTTTTGCTGTTTCCACACATACTCCTCTTCGAAGAAAGCTGAATGTCATAAATGGTTCTTCAGTACTTGGCGTTTTTTTCTCTTTTTCTCTATGTATTAAAACTTTTCCAAAGTCCTTAGTGTCCCGAAATCATTTTACAGCATGCCAACTAAACTCATTTCTTTCAGCATCTTTTTTTTCTTGAAACAAATGGCTTTTTCAGCTATGAAAAAAGATTCAAAAATCATTGTGTGTCAGTCAGTCAATGACTCGATTTTTTCCCTTTCTTGCCATTTGATCTGACAAGTTGAAACCAGTCATGAGGAGTATAGATTGGCGTTTGAAGGCAATTTTCTTCTGCTTCTAATTATTCCATGGTCCACATCGCACTCAAGGTGACTGTGTCCACTTACCATAAGTTTGGGTTGGGGGAATTGGCTATATCTGGAATTCATTATATCTGCTTGCAAGTGGAACTGCCTATATGTGTACTCCTCGGGAACTGGTTGTATCGGGAACTCATTATATCTGCATGCAAGGGGAACTGCCTATATGTGTACTCGCCGGGAATTGGTTGTATCGGGAAGTCGCTGTATGTAGAACCCCCATTCTACCACCGCTTGGAACGTGGACAGCGCCAAAGTGGGCGGATAACTAAGCCGACCAACCACCACAACAACAACAACCTAGACTGGTTGCTATCATCATCATCGTAATATATTTAATTTCGTAAGGCTATTCTTTGCGTCAAAACTGGGGGCGTCTGGCAAGTTGTAGAAAGATGGGAGAGGGATCAAATTAAAGGACTCTATCACGTCAACTGCCAACCTGAAATCTCAAACATTTCATACCAGGCCACAGACAATTTCCTTCATAATACAGTTCCATCATTTTTATGATATCATATATACAGCTTATGGCTTAGCTTGAACTCTTTTCAAGAATATTGAAAAAAAAGTGTGACATTTTTGGTTCACATGGCCTGGCTGTATGTCATCTCCTCCCTGTGGCCATGTGACCCAGAAAAGGGTCACAGTTATTTTTATCAAATATTCGCAATATATGAAAATATGAAATATTATAATCATAAAAGCTTTATTTTGAAATGTAGTTGAAATAAGAACTCAAGTATCAAGAATTGTAAATTATCTGTATTACGAAAAAATAATGAAAAAGCATGAAATATTTTCAAAAAATTCTGTACAAGATTATTTTTTCACATTCATTTAGTGATTATCAAAAAAGCAGTTTTTGCACATTCTTTCATTGCAAACTTGACATTTTTGTGAAGATTTTTTCGCCTTGATAATAGCCTGTTTGCGGCCCAAAGTCTTACTAATCTTTCTGTAGCAATACTTGCAGCACCATTCTAGTATATACTGTTAGTTTTCACAAGTTTGTGTTCTGTAGCGGATGGTGGTTCAGCTTGTGGCAAGTCTTTAGATGCTTCCAACCAACTGTTGCAGATGGATTCTTTGAATTCAGTAATTGAAATTATTTTACCAGTTACTGTTTTGTATACAGACAATGCATTCACCACTGCAGTGCTCAACATCAGATCGAATGTTATTTTCCTGTACCATTTGACACCCCGTTTAAGGTACCCAGAATAGGCCCCCATCTGGTCACTCAAATCGATAAAAGACTTCCCCTTGTTGTAGTCGAATACAGCCGCAGGCTTTGTCACTTCCCTTCCCCTCTTCTGAACAGTGCATGTTATCTACATGTTTAGTAGAGAGCATCAATACATCACGCCTGTCCTTCCATTTCAAGACAACAATGTTTTTGTTGTTCTTTTGGGCTGTTATTTCTCCTCTTCGTAGCGATTTATTCAAAACATTGGGTGGATTGAATTTCCTGTTTTTGCATAGAGTTCCAACAAGATGTGTGTTTTTTTGCAATAAGGCATCAGCAAGAAGCACACTGGTGTACCAATTGTCCACATAGAGAGTTCTTCCCCTATTCAAATATTGTTCAATTAGTTCAAGTACAACTTTTGTGGCAACATCTGTATTCGGTGTGGCTTCGCGGCCAGCATATATTCTGTAAGCTACAGTATAACAGTCTTTTACACACAGTTTGAATATTTTTATACCATATGGATGGGTTTTATTCTTTACGTATGTATTGCCTGAAAACCAAACGTCCTCGAAATGGGATGATACTTTCATCAATGCACATATCTTCCCCTGGATTGACAACAAATTGGAAATTTTCAACTAACATTTCAACAAGATTTTGAATTTTGTGCAGGCGGTTGTTTGGAACAGGAGCTTCTTCATTGTTGGCGCAGTGAAAGTTTGAGAGAAGGAGTTCAAACCTATTTCTAGACATGTATTTCGGCAGTACACTGGTGAATATACTAGATTTCCTCCAATAGTGGGCAATTGTTGGCAGTACAAGGATTCCCATATACATAATCATACCAAGAAAAAGCTTCATTTCTTTTACTGTTGTGTTCACCCACTTGTTCATTCTTGCTCCAGCTGACAAACGGGTATTAGCTAATCGGAAATTTGCATACCTATTGGTTTCTATAACTAAATAATTAATCACATCCTCTGTCACAAAAAGTCTATTGGATCGGCATCAATCATTGTTTCTTGGATATCAGGGTTTTCTCCATCAACATCTGCTCTGGGGTTGTAATGTAATTGAGTAAGTTCATTCAACTCGCCAACAGGCCTCCAAGTATATCTTTCGGCAGGATTTGCAATTTGTTGATTATCCACTTCCATTATTTCATTGTTCTCTTGCTCTTCTTCGTTTTCACTTTCCAATTCATAATCGGGATCAGCATCGTCATCACTAGCTTGGTCATCTAAAAGTTCATTATCACTATCACCATTCAAAATATTATAAAGTTCTTCCTCTGTTAAATTTTCCATTATATAGGACAAAATAAAAACTATACTGTACAATAATAACAGCTGTAATTTACGACAGTTCATAAAATAATATTTGCATAGAAATTTGTAAGCACAGATCTGTAAGCAATGTCAACATCGAGACAAGACAGACACTATCATAACCTCAAAATAAATTTCAGAGCACAAATACCACTGCCTAGTTAATCTCATGTGCATAAACAACTACTCAATCATAAAAACAGATGATTCATGCATTAAAATTGTAAGAAATGAGTATTTGATGAGAGAAAATTTGAATAGATTATATCACTTTATTATTTTGCTTTTTTACTATTATGAAGGCTGATAGAAAAATGCTAAGAGTACTGAGCAGTACTCTGAGGCCATGTCTATCAGTCTATATGGAGAAAAGCATTGTAGAGTGACTCGTTTACGTGTCACATGGCCTGTAAGAGTGGAATGTCCTGTGACCCAATAAAGAGTCACATGGCCTGTGGGTGAAGTGTGACATGAAAATGGGTCACATGGCAGTTAATGTGCTATTCTGTGATGGCAGTAAAACTATTGGAATTTTCAGAATGTTAACATAAAATTAGATATAACATAAAATGTTCTCCATAAGAATAGAATTGGATGTCAAAAACGTCTGATTTGTTTACATCAATACATTATGTCTGTGATCGTGCTTTATCTTCAAGCCAGTGTTCAATATTAACATGTGGGTTACTTGGGATAGTATAATCTAAATTGAGACAGACATATGTTCTAAAAAATTTTTGTTTTGTCTACATTTCTTCACATTGAAGAAGACAAGCTGATTATTTCAACAACAGAAAACAAACCTCATAACGGACCTAGCTAGTCACAGAGGAGTTGATATAACAGATATTCCAGAAAAGTTTGTGCTCAGAAATGAATCTATGATTAGTTTTATTTTTCATACAAAAATAACTATCAACAACGTTAATATGATTTCAAACAACATAATAATGTGTCCATTGAATAAACAATGTCATAATATTAACAATGTAATACTTGAAAACGTGGAGGGAGAAGCAAAGAACCACTTTATTGTGGCCAAAATTTTACTGATGAACCCACTGAACTTTTAAATATTCCAATAGAATATCTAAACTCAATCACACCATCAGGAATGCCACCACATAAACACCATATTACACTAAAAATTGGCGCTATCGTGATATTGATAAGGAATATGAATCTTGGGTCAGGCTTGGTCAATGGCGTATGACGAATTGTGTTGGGCCTTTAAGGAAGGTGCATAATGTTAGAAATAATAACTGGATCTGGAAAGGTAATGCAATATTTTTACCAGGAATTAGGCTTATATCAACAGACCCTAATATGCCTTTCCATATGTCAAGAAAACGATTTCCAATCAGACTATCTTTTTGTATTACTATCAATAAGTCCCAAGGCCAAAGCTGAGTACCTAAGTAAACCAGTATTTACTCATGGGCAATTATATGTTGCATTTAGCAGAGTTAAATCTCCGGAAGGAATCAAATTGTTTATTGAAAATAACAACCAAAGCAACCAAAAAGACTATTCTCACACAAAAAATATAGTAAACAGGGAAATTCTGACTCATAGGTAATTTGATTGTTAGTTCGTTTGATTTATAATAGCATAATGACTTGTTTTATGTATTAGTGTTTTTATTCAGGGATTTTTGCCCCTACAAGCCACTAGTTATTATTAACAGCTATGAAAATTATAGTTATTTTATAAAATGTCAGTTGCTTATCAACTTGTTCTCATGAATAGGATGTCATTCTGTAACAATACAAACCCAACATTTTATACCCAGAAAGCGTTTATAATAACAGTAAAAGGTCTTCAGTAAAACAACTTGAGAAATTTGTTCTCATCAAATTTCAGTGCAATAACTCAACCTATTCATGAATTTTCCAAGCTTATTTCCACAATAACAATGTCCAACTCTGTTGAATGTTTCATTTTCAATGATATGTTAAATATTATACAGTATTTAAATTAGAGTGGACAAAATTATCAACCTGAATTTTGAAACTTGCTTTGAAGAAATATAAATTGATCAATTTCATTGGATAAACTCATTGGTAGACAGACAATGGCACGATTTCAATAATGACAGTCAGGTCCTTGAAATAAGACAAAGTTTTTGTGTATAAAAAATTCAAGAATAAGAATTCAAAAAGCAAACATGATAAAACAGTGTGTACTGTGGTGATGGTGATGAGTGCTTCTTCAAAAAATATCAGGCTATATCAATTTCTCATTAAGTACAGTATTTAATTGAATACTTCATGTATTTTGTTCTGCGTTTTGAGTGTAGTAGAACACGATCAGGCTTAATCACTGTTTCTGTTTCTGTCATGTCAATTACCTGTGAGTAGCTTGTAGATTATTTGTATTTAGTTTTTCTCCATCTGATTACAAAAATCATCATTTATACACAGTTTCTATAGTTTCCATATCTATCATGGTACATGCTGTTTCGATTCATACCGACACTCACGGACACAGGATGCTGTTTACTTTGCTATATTTATTATGTCTTGTATCTTGTGAAAGAAGAAATGGAGATCTATTTAATTTGGAATTACTAGGTCAAGTGGTGATGAGGGTTTATTGTGTCGTATCTTTGACTTTCCCTGTAAGTAATCTCTTAGGTTCATGTTTCTTTATTATTAAAAATAAAGCCGCGGTTCATTTCCTTAAAATTTGCAATAATATTACGCAGTCAATTTCAGAAATTTGGAGCATTTGTAGACAAAGAAAATGTTTGGGAGATACCTCACCTGGAAAAAATGTCTTCATCTCCATAAAAGTAACAGATTTGGCTTCTTTTGTTAGTCAAGAGTTTCTGATCAGAGTTCATTTAGTAGGCTATTCACACCATCCCTCTCCCTTTTCAAGAGAAGATTGCATAATTGATGCGTGATTTTCTGGCTGACTGATTTTAAAGAGTTTTTGCTCTCTTTCTTGTCTAAATTTATCTTCCATAACATTTTAATCTCCTTATTTCACGCATATTTATATTTTTTTATGTTGTGATGAAGCATGGCGTTATTGTACAATAGGCTACAAAAGTAGGAGTTCTATAGTATGATTCTCTCTCACTCACCCTCACTCTATCTTTCACTCTCACTCTCTGGTGACCAGATACTGTGTGTGGTTACCACACACTGGTTAAGTGTCAAGAATGAACGAATCCTTGTCCAAACTTCGCCATTTCATGTAATTGCATCACTCAGATTGTCATTACTGTAATTAATATCATACAAATGATATCATTGTACATAATTCTTTGCACTATAAAAATAGTATTTTCTGAGTTCACTACTGTATATATCTACTAGCTAGCCCGACGCGCGTTGCTGCGTTCTCATAAAAAATTCTTGATTTTATTATTTGTCACCTCCCACTGAGGTTACATTTCAAATTTCAACCTTCTAGGACTATTAGGGAAGAAGTTAGTCCTAGGGCTCTTCCAGCTGATCATAGAGACCTCCTTCGTTGTTTTCTTACACAGTAAGACCTTACTCACCACCTCTCAATGAACATTTCAAATTTAAACCTTCCACAACTATTAGGGTAGAAACTAGGTTTTTTATTTTATTATTCGCCATCTCCTACTGATAATACATTTCAAATTTCTAGCTGCATTGGTTAACAGATGTCATCTACCCGGCATAATTACGTTTCATCATACCCAGTCTGTTTCCTACGTACTGCAAAGCTCCGACTGTACGGTAGCCTACATGCAAAGTCTTTGCGTTCCAGACAGCGTAAATAAAGCCGCTAAGGGGCCTGCCATATGATTAAAAACTGTTGACTTCTATCAGCTGTTCCTTTAAGCTGTTTGGCCGGCAAGTTCAGTAGGCTAGGTGAATGATGATTTGCAAAACACACAAACTAAACAGCTTGTCCATCAAAACAGCGTATTCAGCAGATCGAAAAATTTCAAATTATTTTCCATATGATTGAAAGATCCCAGTAAGCCATGGTGGAATGATACATGTATCATTCCACCGTGCCAGTAAGCTAGCTAGCCATGTACCCGTGCTTTGCATAGGCAAAACTTTAACCCCCTAAAAACACCCCTAAAATTGACAATTTTGAAAAATCTTTTCTTATTGCACGGTGAAATCCTATAAGGATTGTTCATACGAAATTTCAAGTTCATAGGCCTAGTAGTTTTGGCTCTGCGTTGATGAGTGAGTCAGGGTATCATACTTTTATAGATAGAGATGTGATGTTGAAAATTTTGATTTTAACCATTCATATGCAAATTTGTAAATTTACATGAATAAAGAAATGAATTGGTTTTTTTTTAAAGGGCGTATGTCACAAATTTTGAATTTTCCAGAAATTGAGAAAAACATTTTTATACAGTTAATTTTTCAAATATGTTTCAAATTTCAATTTCTTATGATTATTACTATTGTATTACATTATATTACAGAGTTTCATGACATTTTGAACATTGTCTACAATTCTATAAAAATAATAAAATCATAATATATCGCCCTTTTGAAAAAAATTCGGGTTTCAGGTAAAAAAATTGTACAAAAAGAGTATTGAAAATTGATATTTATTCAAATTGCTGACTTTGTAATGTATTTGTGAGTACAGTTGCTGTAAAAATTATTTATTTAATGATTCAATGTCTTTTAACCAATTATTTATTAAATGTCTTCCTCAATGTCACTGTCAGGTACATTGTTGGCATCTGTTGTAGGCCAGCTACAAATCTGTTCATAAAACTCTATGTACTCATGAGGAATGTAAGGTCTCAGCTTGATTATGTCGTCTATCTTACATTTTTTCAAGGGCCATTTCCCAGCTGGACATGCAAGTTCGGCTGGTGGGAGAACTGGACCTCTACCTTTGCCCATATAAAAATTGTGGGAGAGTAGACCCTGGATATTTGGGTATGCTCTCACATATCCTTTCATTGAACTTGTATATTCAAAATGGAAAAGTGTACTTATTTGAAAAAACACCTTATTTTCTTTGCGCACATTTTTACCCATTGTTTCTTTGGAAATAGATGATGCTTTATAGTAGATCTTCTGCCACTTCTTAAAATCTAATACATCATCAGCCTCAACTTCATGTACAGTAAATTTGTTTTGAATTGAAGAACTTTTCAATATGTGCTCAATAATCTCATGGACAGTGAATATCCGTTCATGATTCTTAAGGGCTTTAGAAATTATTCCAAAATCCCTGTCACAGGGTAAAAAGCTGTGTCCATGTAGAGGAAAATACTGTACAACTTTATCGAAACGGCCAGAGTCTGTCAAGTAAAGACAAAACCGGGAAAGCGTTTGATTCTTATTCTGCCCTCCGCAGTTGTCACAAAAGAGTCGTAATTCCTTGAAGTGTTCTGGTACTGATTTGAGATATTCATACAAAAAAGAACATACTTCGTTTGGACCTTTCTTCCCTAACCCCTCATGATAGAGGAAAATAGATGTTTTATTGGTTCTAATATTATGGATACCGAATAAATTTACAGAGAGCTGTCTTGAATAATACAATTCTTGTACTGGAACCTTCGGCAGACTAATGGTCTTCATGTAGTCAAAGGCAAGTGACAACACATTTGTCTCTTTTTGGCCATCCTCTGAATTTTCATGTTTCAATGCAGCATAGAATTTCCTTGCCTTTCTCTTGTGTACCAAGAGTTCAGCCACAGCTGTTCTCTTGGCTACCTCATTGAGGTGAGGAGATTTAATTTTGACTTTCAATTCTTCACATAGACAGCATGCATCTACTTGAGGACGACCAAATTTATAATTTAAATTATCACAGAAAATTCTCCAGTATGTAGTATGACTCACTTTTAAATCAGCATGTTCTTCTTTGAAGAGTCTCCACATTCTTTTTAGGGTGAGGTCAGCACTAAGGTAATAGGTCTTTTTACCACAGTAGTGAGACTCTTTCAAAGGAAAAGATTTTATGTGTTCAATCACAGCATGATGAACTTCAGGAGACAATGTATGGCTGACACTTCTGCCCCTTTTGTCCTCAGGAGTTTAAGTTCACGGATCCTTCGAATTCTTTTCTCACTAACAGAAAAAACAGAGAGAAAGCCTTTGAAACATACCTCTTTTCGAGTTGCTCCAATAATTACGTGGTATTTGAATGAAGCACCTTTTTGTCCTTTGGGGGAAACATCATCTTTTGCACTTGGTCACCGTTGTTGAACATCTATGGCATCAATGAGTCCTTGTAGATACAAGTCTTGCTCGTTCTTGGTTTGGATGTTGTAGAATCTTGTAAATATATCCACACAGTCGTCATTCCCAATATTCTGAAGGCATTTTTTCAAGCAGCTACAACAGACAAAAAAACAATGGTCTCAGTTTTTTACTTAAACTTATACTGATTTTAGTTACCGTAGATGGGGGTAACTAAAGCCACTTTCAAAATTCAAACTTCTACCTAAGTCAGACCCTTTAACTTATAGGTTAAATAAATATTGCAAAACTTGGGTCTGTGGTTATACATTGAAGATATATATTCATAAATTGGCAGAAATATAAATATATATTTTGAATAAAAAAATAAAAACATGGTGGCTTTAGTTTCCCCTGAAAAAGGGGTAACAAAAGCCATCCATTTAAAATCAATGTTTGGCTTTAGTTAGAGAGTGCTGGGGTAACTAAAGTCATAAATCACGCATATGTAACAATAAAGAACTACTATTGAGAAGAGAAAAGTTTTATTATTTAGGAAAAAAAACAAAATATTATTGAAAATAGGTTACGTATAATGTCTGTATAATAAATGTCTGTTAAAATCAGTGCTTTAGTTCATGAGGAAAAGTATAACGGCCTCTGTTTAATTTGGATGTTTGCACAATTGCAATGACATCTGTTAACTGAATGTCCATTACATCATCAACAATTGGAAATATATAGTCATTTTCTTTTGATTTGGAGCTTCTCCTGAAAAACTTCACTGTAACTTCATTCTTCTCAAAACAAGTTCTAAGAACAAATCCATAGAACTGTTTGGTGGTTTCTTTTTTTGTGTCCTTATTGAAGATGAGCTCAACAATGACATAAACATCAGGTTTAAGTTCTTCTTTAGAGACTCCTTTTTTGGGGGGTTCTTCATAAGTTGCTTCTTCCAGTTCTTCTTCTTGGTCTTGGAGATCCATCTCCGATTCCAGGTCACTAAATGTTTCTGGATCCATGTCTGAATTAGAGTCTCTTAAAGAATACTGGTCATCAGAATCGTCAGATGAGTTGGCATTTGCAAGTTTCTTATGGGTATTTTTTGAAGTCTTCTTGATGTGGTTTTCCTTTGTTTTGGTATAAGTATCAGGTGTTTTGGACATATTTGGTTGAGGATCATCCTCGTTGATCAGAATCATGTCTTCAATCCCTTCAATCCCCTTTCCTGCTGGCACATTCAGTTTCCTCTTCTTATGCTGTTTAAGAGGTTCTGTCTCACTCTTTCTCCTTTCTTCAAAAAAAGCTTTCATAGAATCAGTCCAGTTGTTGCTTGAATTAAGCTCTTGGGAAACTGTTTGTGGGCAATTAGTTTTGGCAGTGGCATCACCATCGGGAAGCCTTTTCATAATTTCATTTCGGTTCAATGGTACAATGCCAGCTGCCTTGAATCCACTTTTCAAGTTTTTTTATGTTCTCTTCACCCAAAGCATCAAGACACTTTTTCAGAAGTCTTGGGAACCTGTCTTTTGGAATAGAGCCACGATTGGCCTCTTTCCACTCTGTCAAAGTCTTGCGCCATTTTATTTTCAAAGGCCTGAAAAATGCCACATCTAAGGGCTGTGTGAAGTGTGTACTGTTAGGCGGTAGCAGTACAAACTTGATATTATTTCTTTTACACTCTTCAATGATATGAGCAGAGATGTGGCTCGACAAATTGTCTCCAATCAAAACCTTCTTGGCCTCAGTCTCAAATTGCTTAAAGTATGGCAGAGCTAATTTCTGGAACCAATTTTCAAAGATTTCAAGTGTGAACCACCCACTTTTTGATCTATTATATACCGTGCCTGCTGGACCATTCTCTGTCCACGAGTCGTAAAGATGCGTTGCCTTGTAGGTTACATATGGAGGCAGTAGTGTTCCACTTGCACTTCCAGAAAAAATAACTGATGTGCTGGACTTTGATGAATCCACTATATGCTCTGGATGCCGTGTTCCCCTTCTCACTATCACTTGCTTCCTTCCCGGGTCGTCAGTCATATTGGTTTCATCATAATTCACTATCATTGATGGATCAACGTCTTTTAATGTCTCTCCCAGTTCATTAAAATAGTCGTTCACAATCTCCTTACTTATAGCTGCTCGACTTCTTTTAATGTTTTGGCCCAACTGTTTGGAAAGATCTTTACTGTTTCTTTTGAGAAAACTGTCAATAAAATCAACACCTGGCATATTGTTTTTGAACCTGATTTCATTTTTGCCACAACGGTCCAGGTAACCTTTGACTATTAGTCTAATGTCTAGTGCTGTTAGAGGGAATCCCCACTCACCGGCCATGCTTATACATTCAATCAATCTTCTTTCTTCTTCAGAATTAAGAACTGGAGGCCTACCACATTTGTTAACCTTACCTTTCATGGCAGCAGTGAGAGCAAATCTTGATATACCAAATTTCTCAGCAACTTTTCTTAAAGATGACCCTTTTTTCACTTCTTCTACAGCTATTTTCAGCGTTTCATCTGTGTAATCCTTATACTTCCTGGTACCAAGCTTCTTCTTTGGGTTTCGAGGCATTTTTGGTCCTGAAAAAAGAAAAATTCATCACTTATTACTCAAGTAAGAAGAAGAAGAAGAATAAAAAGAAGAAGAAGAAAAATAAGAATAAAAAAAGGAGAAAAAAGAAGAAGAAATTTTGACTTATTATAGTACCATACAAAAAGTATGGGGTAACAAAAGCCACCTTTATGATGTGGCTTTAGTTACCCCATAGTGTGCATCGCTAAAAAAAAATCACAAGAAAAGAAAGAATCAAGTTATAGGTTATAACCTTCAAAAGTGTGTTGAAACATAAATTGAGGTTATGTTTGTTGTGAGTTGTGAGAATTTAAGATTGGAAACGACTTGTTCAGAGCAGAAGTTATTTAAGGTAACTTTTTTATTGTTTTTTAGGTTAAATATCATAGTTTTACTGTACACTTACCTTGATATTGTTTAGTAATTCAGACACGTATTTTCAAATTACAAATCAGCTGCTGTTAGGTGAATACAAGATCAGATGTGAATTCCAAACAGTGTTGCCACTATCACCATCCAAAAATTACCCTGCTATAATGGCTTTAGTTACCCCCATTTACGGTATGTAAGGAACAGTGTTTCCACATCGAGGGAAAATTTCCCTTTTGAGGGAAAATCAGACCTCAGAGGGAAAATAAAAGGGAAAGTCAGATTTGAGGGAAAAAAGGGAAAATGAAAAATTTTAAAAATAATAATAATTATTTGTTTTTGCACTTAACTATTTATTAATCATTTGAAATATTGTATTCATAAAAAGGATCATTTCTCAAACAGAAAATATGTATCTATATAAGATACATTACATATATATGTATTTATTATATATGTATTTATTATACATATATGTATCTATAATACTTAAAACTATAATACTATAAGTGCTATAAACTCGAATATCTTATGTACATATTCACAAAATTAATAATATTGAAGTCAAAGAATAGAAATCACTCAATACAGAATATGATTGAGGTAAGGGATGAGATCCTTGATTCACATTCCAAGTATTTAATACAAAATATACAGATAATTATCATTACTATGCACAATAATAATCTATACACAGAATTTCTCGCTAAAATGATACCAGATTATTTTTCATTCCATCATACTGTATTAATAATTATGTATTTAGTAATACCTTAAATTAATATAATCAATAGAGAAACCTTTGAAATTGATAATAACATATATGTAATTAGCCTACAACTGGATTTGAGAATACACAAACAAAATATCAAATGAAAATAGAAATAATGCAAATAAAACTAATTGTCTCATCTAAAAGTTCATATTTTAATAATTGAACTACAACTACAGTAGATTATGGGAGACGTCTTTGAAACCCTAAATAGAAGGAAATATTGAACTTGAAAAGTAAAGAGATTTTCATAATTTATTCCAAATCTAAAGTAATATCACAGTCTACCAAATATTTATTTATTGATTTATATATTTAGTCTAAATAGTAATTATTATAGGCTCCGATTGTACATTTGGGAGAAAAATCAATCAGATGATGAAAAGCTATGTATTCCAATTTCCCAGTGCTCTGCAGATGCTTCAATTAGCTACATGGGTAAAAAACATCTAACAAGAAAAATTTATTATAATTATAACTGAATTTTATTCTCTCATAAGAGTTGTATTGACTCAACCATTGCAGGGTTGTAAAGCGCAGCTCTAAAAAACGACTCAAAGAAAACTTAATGGCAAACCTACACATTATTCCCTTTAATTTGACACATAAATCTTGATGATCTGTTCGTCAGTATACACTGAGAACTCAGACTTTCAATTGTGCATTAATAAATAGATATACAGCAGAATTACTAAAAAAAAATTAAGAAATGAATGGATGAATTTGATTAAGGATATTAAATTAATTATAATTGAGAGAAAAATAGATAACAGAAAATATAAAAAAATAAGAAACGGAATAGGCTTGATAAAGCAATAATACCAGTCATGTTTTTTTCATTGTATTGTATAATTATTTGTCCTGTAATCCAAGTCGGATTTGTTTAGATTCTGCAGCTGTTGCGTTAGCCTGCACATATTTTAAATGAGGTACGTCATACTGTAGGAAATTCTTTGCTGTTTCCTTCTCTCTTTTCATCCCATACTTGACAGCTAGTATGGCAGAGACAGTCTCATTGTCAAGCCTATTCCGTTTCTCATTTTTTATATTCTTCATTGTACTAAACATTCTTTCTACAATTGCATTTGAGAAAGGCAAAGTCATGAAATAATTAATCAGAATTGGCAAAAGGATGAATTTAGGCCGTCCATTCTCTGTCATAGAAAACAGATTTCTCCAATACGTTAGAATGTCGGATGAATCGATTCCAATAAGGCTCTGTGTTCTCCACTCCGACTCCAACTCTTCTAAGTTGATGTTAATCTGAGATGGAAGGTATTTTTTCGCAATGTCATGGATTGTAGGTGGATAAAGGTTACTTGCATTCACAGGAATCAAGAATGAAGACTCCTTATACAAATCTCCGAAAGTGAATCTTTTTTTTATTTGTATGATTGCCCCAATGTAGAATTGCTTGGCTGACTCCAGTACCTTGTCCACTTCCACCTGCTCTTTATCAACGATCTCATTTAACAAAGTTGTTGCCTGCACCCCCAGATATATTTTGCTCAAGTGGAGATGCTCTGTTTTGAGGCAAGGATCGATTTCCATTGCTGATGTTTGTCTTACATATTGTGGCTTCATGAAATTCAATGCAATTGATTTAACCAGTTCTTCAATTTTGGGTTTAAGTTCGGGAAATAGAGGGCAATCTGACTGGAAGAAAGTATTCACTTTATTAAATAAACCAAGGCTGTAGTTTACAAAGTACATTTGACACTTCAAAAGTAGGTTTTGGAGTGATTTATGTGTGTGAGTGTTGGCATGCATTGGATCCTCCACACTTAAAACCCTCCAATAATTTTTAAGAGCTTCCCACTGCTCCAATATCCGTCCCACACAAGCTTGGAGTGAGAGCCATCGCGTTTGACAGGGCCTCAACATTTTATGGGGCTTCACATCAAAAAAGGTTTGAAATTCCTTGTACGCAGCTGAATTTTTTGGGCTACGACTAAAATGATTAAAAATGGTCCTACAAAGGTCTTCTAAAGAATTGCTCAGTTTTCCACAAGCAAGCTAGCTACCAGGTGGACAAGATGACAGGTACATTTGATGACCTGTACTTGTGGATGGTTCTTCTTTATTAGTTGTGAAACCGAATTGTGTAGACCCATCATTGTTGAAGTTGTGTCTGAGCAAAAGCCAACCCAATTTTGAAGTGGCATCTTATTTTCGTCCAGACACTTAAAGAGTTCATTATATATAGAAACAGCTGTTCCTTCTGGACAGTCGATTAGGGCAATGAAATCAACAACGGTTTCAAAATTGTGGCAATAACTTACCATAACAGCCAACTGTTTCTTCACACTAACATCGGTTGTTTCATCAATGTATAATGAGAAGAATGAACCCTTCATCTTGTCCAAGAGGCTCTCTTGGAAGAAAGGCCTAAGTCCATTCCTTATAATATTGGTAGCCTTTTGTTTTGCCAGTTGTGTTTTATTAATAACTGATTTATCTGGTAGACTCTTAATGAATTCTACCAGAGGTTCAACAGTACTTATGGGTAAGTTATTTTCCACTAGGAACGTGCAGATAGCAGCCTCTGTATTTTTAACTTTAGTATTAATTGAAACAAAATTGGAAATCACTGGTTGAATTTCAGTTGACTTCTCTTCAAGTTCCATATATTTTAAGTGATTTTTGCCAGATGCATGTTTTTGTAAGTCGGACTTACCAGCTTTGATGGTTACACTACACACTCGACACACAGCCTCACTAAATTCCTTCCCTTGGAGGAGCCAGTTTTTAAATTCTGGAAGTTTCAGCCAGTCCGGTTTGAATCTCTTGGAATGAGGTTTTTTCATAACCTTTTTGAATGAGGGCCTATCCTTCACTTTCTTCCTCTCTTCATCTGTGTCCAAAATGTCATCCTCCGGTTCGATGTGGCAGTCAGGTTCGGGAATATCTTCCTCATCCATGAGTGTGACATCGTTATGGTTGTGGGTTGCGATGCTTGAATAATTGTTTATCTCATGTTCCTGAAACACAAAAAGCTCAAATAAGTAAAAACTTCATTCAAATCAAACTTGTAATTGCAGGAGGAATTTTTCAGAAAATTTTACATGAGATCCAATCATTTCCATGCCCAAATCAATTTACTAAATTACAATAAGCTTATAAATTTGCAATTCTATATTGCAATAATTAATGTTTTAATAATTATCTTCAAGTCAAATTTGAATCAATATTTAATCATGTTACCATATATATTAAATTTGATAAATAATGGAGTAGGAGTTGCTAGTTTTCATTTATAAACTACAATACCGTTATGTATTGAAGGATAAACTTTCAAATTAAATGTACACTACGTTTCTACTCTTATAATAATAGGCGTTTGTACTCTAATGAGATAAATTAATTTATCATTTCTCATGTTTCTTTCTTATTTTAAAACAGGAGGGATCCTATAATAAAAAAACAATCAATTTAGTATGTTTTTGGCACAATTTATTATGAACTTGTGCCAAACAAAAGTTAGATGAATTGGTTTAAGTTATGTTGTAAATTCTAAAATTATGAGGTTTCATAAACAAAATGATAAAATGAATGGGTACCACTAAAGTAAGTTGAGTTATGTTTTGAACTTGAAATTATATGCCGATGATAACATTCAGAACTAAGATAGCAATAAAGAATGGGGTTATTTAAAAAGTTATGTACATCTCGGAGTTATTTTATGACTTTTGTCATAGAAATGTTTGCATTTACCAAAAACCCCAGTCATCATTTTGTCAAAACTGGCCAGCACTTCTACAGGTAAACAGGTTTGATTGTTTTACCTATCCCGTGAAAAAGTAAATGTGAAATATTTGCTATTTTGGTTTATAAATCATTCAAATAACTCACTATAGAAAATGAACTTACCTTTAACTTTGTAGTCTTTTTACTTTTCAATAGCCAACGATCCATCTTCTTTATACAGTAATTCAGTTTCACTAGTTGTAGGTTGTAGCTGTTGTCAGTGACACTCAAAGAATAATAACCAAAATGATGTTGAAGTTTTGAGGGTTGAGATTTGAGATTTGATGAAATATTTGAAGTAGGGCCTACTTTGTGGTCAACGCTATCTGTTATCGACCAATCAAAGTGAAGTATAAAGGGCTGTTTTCACTTTTCAAACATGTATCAACATAATAGCAGATTTTTCTATTGGAAAAATGTATAAGCAATACTAAATTCATATTATATTATTATATGAACTTCAGTAAATGATTAAATTTACTATTTTTATATACCGGTACCATGAAAGTATGTGAAAACAGCGATCTCTAGCGGTGAAACCAAGTTTCCATACATGTATCAACATAATAGCAGATTTTTCTATTGAAAAATGTATAAGCAATTCTAAATTCATATTATATTACATGAACTTCAGTAAATTATTAAATTTACTATTTTTATATACCATGAATGTATGTGAAAACAGCGATCTCTAGCGGTGAAACCAAGAACGATTGTGGCGCGTTACCGGTCAAACTCCGACCTTGCATCTCGCATTCAATGCTCGCAGTGACTGTATAGAGACTATATATATATATATAATTACTGTAGCATTAAGTGAAAACAGCGATCTCTAGCGGTGAAACCAAGAACGATTGTGGCGCGTTCACCGGTCAAACTCCAACCTTGAGTCTTGCAATGCCGCAACAGCTGTTGATTTTTGCGCGAGGGAAAAAAAGGGAATTTTTGCCTGTCGTGGTGGGAAAGATTGAAAGGCGAAGTGGAAACACTGGTAAGGAAATAGGAATAAAGTATTTATAAAGAGATTGCTCTAACAATTTCCAATATAACTTAGGTTATTTATTTATTTATGAAATCAAGCAATAGTCTATACAATATAGGAATGAAAAAACAGGCGTCAGCCCAAAACTTCTCCATTTCCAAATTTTGTTGAATAAATAGTCCAAAGTAAGGTTATGCTTCCAACATTTTCTTTTTCATGTCAACAATTTTCACTGGAAAACTCAAACCGAAAGTTAATATTATCAATTTCGAATTTGGAAAGGTTAAAAGCCGAAAAACACAAAATAAAATGATTAAAAATATTCAATATAATATTGAATTAATAGAAAAATTTCGTGTTAAGGTGTAGGCTAGGTTATGTTAGAATTTGTGGACTGCCATTAGTAGTGTATTCATTTAATAGAATGACAGGAATTATTATAAGGAAATATGTATAGAAAGAAACGGATTAATTAATTTTAATAGACATATTTCTTCTTACCTGCATTGGAATTCCGGGTTTTTAGATGGAACTTCCTGTCCAGCATGATTGACATATGCATGTCCTTTCAACCGGGCTTCTTTCACTTTATTAACTTTATAAGATGAAGGATTTCGTCCCTTCCTCTTTCGGGGGCTTCCAATAACCTCTTCATCCATAATAAAATACAAAACTTTACCAAGAACTGGTACTGTGATTATTGTAAAAGAAATGCTGTCTTCAATTCGCCAAATCGTGATCGTGAATCACAGTATACCGCTTATTACATTCATTCGCGCTTTCCTAGAATCTAGAGATCATTATTTCTATGAAGCCTCATGCATCATTGGAAAAGAACCATATTGAACACTCTTTTTTTTTTTTCTTTTAAATTCAACATTTGAAACCCCTAAGAGAGAATAACGTCTTCTTTTCAAGGCTTTTATGCTTTACCGTACTAAAAATTTATGTCTAACAGTCTGTTAGTGAATGATAGATAACTCGTAATTCACATTATTGTATTTTTCAATTGCTAAAACTTTGTTCTCAACAGCACACTGGACTAATTCGAATTTTCCAACAATTTTTTTGTGACATCTACACACCCTAAGAAGCAATAAACTGACATTTTTGGGGGTCGCAATATTCTCACAAGAAAATTTAAATTTATAAAAAAATTATATTTTTATTTAAAAAATTTATAATTAACCCTTAGTTACTACAAAGTGTAATATGCACACAACTACTACAAGTGGTCTCAGAGACCACTTTTTTGAAAATTCATAAAATACTCAAGTTTTCCCAGTATAATGATTCTGAACCAAAGTATGCATTCAGCCACTCTATTCAAATAATGATAACACTTGGCCTACTCAATTAATTGATTTTTTCATTAAAAAAAAAATAATTGAATCACCTTCAAAATTGTATGATCTAGAAAAAAAAAATTTTTTTAATTTTATCTTTTGAATTTTTGTTCTACTATGATTTGAAAATGATAAAAATATATGTAAGTAATAAGAAAAAAATATAGTGGACTTGATTTCTCTTTATACAACCTTATTTTTTAACTTCAAACTCTGCATAACATTTTCTTGGTTTTACAGAGGAAAAATAATAGGCTTTTATTTTTATAATGATTTATTAACTGATAATTCTGAAATAATATTGTGAAAACATAATATTATAATTGATAAATGATTATTTAGTCATTAGTGATAAGAAAAGCACATACACACACATATTGATGGAGTTTCTACTGGTCCCTATCTGCTTTGCACTTCACACAAATTTTCCCCGCACATGACAAGCAGATAGGCTTTTTGCAAATGCAGCAAGGATATTTAGTTTTCCTTCTCAGGCGAGGTGGGCATGTGTAGCAAACTTTTCTATTTTCGAAAATCTCTACTTGCAGTTCTGGGGGTGGATTCTGGATTTGCAGTATACGCTTGATGGCGAGTTTCATCTCCTCATTTATGTGATGTCCTCTATCCAGTCTTCTCTGCAGCAATGGAGATACAAGTGATTTAGCTAGACTTTTCATGAACTCCAATCTGTTAGTATCAGGAGTCTCTTTGTATGCATTGTACAGGATAAATGCATTGACACCAGCCGATATATTTATCAGTGCAAAAAAAATTGCCATTGGCCACCTTCGTGACCGCCGTTGTGATGAGTAATTAGAACACATCTGGTCGACCGTGTCAACACCTCCTTTTGTTCTGTTGTACTCTGCAATTATTTCAGGTTTGTTGATGGTCTCGTCTGTGCTAGGGCCATGATGCATTGAAGACACCAAAATGACAGCCTTTGATTTTTTTGGTACATAAGATAGAAGAGTTATATTTTCAGTATAACCATACAATGCCTCGTTCTCCTCTCTGCGTCTGTTGGGAAGGAAAGATGGTGGTATTTCTGTTTTATTTTTTTTCAATGTTCCTACATATGTCATGCCTTTCCTACGTAACTCTTCAACAAGCTCTATGGAGCTGTACCAATTATCAGCAGTGATGTTCCTATGTGAATTTTCTATTGGTGCAGTCAGACGAATTACAGCTTGAGTAGGTTTCAGTAGTCGTTTTTGATCTTGTTCTGATAGGCCCCTACCATCACTCCCTTTTCCAGTATATATATAGGCACTGTAGAGGTACTTTGTTTTTGCATCTGTCAGGCATTGAATTTTCAAACCATATTTTGCCGGTTTGTTTGGAAGGTACATCTTGAAAGAGCATCTTCCTCTGAAGGGAACCAGCATTTCATCTACACAACAAGATGCACCCACAGTGTAGCAAAGCTGGCTGTTCTCAATGAATTTATAAAATATTTTCGAAATTGCAGCCTCTTTCATATCTTTTTTTCTATCATCTCTGTCATCTGGGTTGTCAAATCTGAGGACATGTAAAAGAAATAGAAACCTCTCTTTTGTCATAGTGCATCGGAAAAGTTCTCTGCCTGTTCCGTCAGTGGCAAACAGATTATTCACTGACTCATTTCCAGATTTGAACACTGCGCTGTAGATGAGTAAACCAATGAAGCCATTCAATTCAGTAGAGTCAACATCATGTATGTACGAAGTTGGGTTTTTGTAGCGTGGTCTTACAGATGCTATTTTTTTGTTGGTCCATGTCAATATCTCCTCTAGAATATTGTCTGTGAAAAGTAGTTTCCACACATCTATCACTTGAGGGTTGTTTCCAAGATGAGTTGCATAAGTCCTCAAACCAGGCAATTGGGTTATAATGTTTTCTTGTCGAGTTCGCACTGCTTGGTTAGGGTGGTCTTTTTTCCACCGAAATGCTGGAACATTTTTTTTCATCATCTCTTTTGTTCTGCGACCATAATAGTACTGTTGTCTTCCTCGCTGCACGTTTTCATTGTCGGTTTGAATGTCACTCGCCAATAAATTGTCGTCATTGTCAGCTGAAGTACTGGTGTTAGCTGCCAGTTCATTATTTTCTGAGTCACTTTGCTCGGATTCTGATGCATGTTCACTCTCTTCTATGTAGTCCAGGTCTTGGTCACTGTCATCTATGTCCTCCTTGTCAATGTCCTCGTCTAAAATATCAAACAATAAGTCTTCTAGTTCAGCAGGGTTCAAGGCTTTCTGGTCACTAGCTGTAGGTTGGCTCCTCTTTCGTTTTCCACGAGAAGTTTGAGGTTCCGGGTCCATCATGGAGATGTGAAATTACAATAATATGTCTCTACATTCACTACAATATGTCTCTAAAATAATACAATACTATAACTGAATGAAAAATAATTGGAAATAAGCACATGATGAAACTATAAAACAACTCGGGTAATGCAACAAAAGTAACACATTCACTACAATACGTCTTGGAGACCACGGCAAAACTAACCTAGTAACTACAAAGCGTCTCTCAGACCACGATTCGGAAATAGCACGCCAAGGTCACTGAGCTCAATGGTGACTTACTGTCCACTAAACAGAGCGGTAGAAGACAGGAAGGTAGCTGGAGGGAGAAAGAATCAGGATTGCCAATTGAAGAATTCTGTAGGTTTAAAATTCCCTCGTGGTCTGAGAGACCACTTGTAGTAACTAAGGGTTAAGAAAATTTAAATTTAAAAAATTTATATTTTTATTTGAAAAATTCATAAAGAAAATTAAAATTTATAAAAAATTTCTATTTTTATTTGAAAAATTCATAATTTGCAAACATATGAGGAGCTCTAAACCATAAGACAATATAAGTCAAGTGAATATAACATTTCCAAAATACTACCGCCTCCGAACACAGTGCAAATGCAAACTAATTTCAGTATTTATATGTTTATCGGGAAACAGGTTAGGCACAATAAAGTTAGGAAACCACTTTCCCGAGGTTGGCTTTACGGGAGTGAGTATACACCCATCGGTTGAGAAAGAGAAGGAGAATTGGTGCAGGCGCAAATGTTCAAAGTAAATGAGTCATCTATCTGCCGGCTACCCAATGGAGACCCGGCTGCCGTGACTGTAGCCACTGCGTTTTTTTAAACGGGTGTAAGTCATCTAGTCGAACAGCTGTTCGCAAGCTTCCAGCTGACATACGCCCTTTAAAATGAAACCACCAGTTGACATACGCCCTTTCAAATGAAATCAGAATATTCAATATTTTCTCATGGCTCAGAGAATGATAATCAGAACGCCTTTTTAAAAGAAATCAATAGCCCTACCCATAAACATCATTGAAATGCAATAAAGTTAATTTCGTAAAAATGATGACTTACGCCCCTTTAAAAAAAACTGATTCAAATATAATCTAATCTCACTCTCTCTCAAGTATTGTAGTGGGGTGATAATATACTCGTATATATTACAGTTCTTCACTCGAATTTATTCACCACTATTTATTCTCCTTATTGGAATCGTGCCATTGTCCGACTGTCTGTCTTTACTCACAACTAACCAATGGCAAATTCTCCAAGCGTGCTTAGCATTGCCCGCATGCCTAACAAATAACGCGCAAATAAAAGAGAAAATATTGTTAATCAATACTATACTAACAAATTAAGATATTAATGAAATCAAATATTAAAGTATTTATGTTTGCCACATTCATAAGTCACTACATATCTTCATAGTTTTCTTCAAACAAGAATACTATAACTGGTATATACATAACTGGTTCTTCTTATTAAGGACCCAACAGGGCCTTATTGGAATCGTGCCATTGTCCGACTGTCTGTCTGTATAAAAGCTCTTGGAAAGAAGGTGGCCCACTTAGTATTCCATGTGGACCCCCTGGGATTCAAGTCTATAATGACTTGATATAAAACCATAATATGTTATAACTGAAAATAACCCAGGAAATCTACGCCGAAAATCTAAAGAAACTTAGAGAATTAAAAACAATATTCATATAAAAAATAAACAACCGACATATTGTACAAAGGGTATTTATAGATAAAAACTGATAAGAGAAAATCAGAACGAATGTAGAAGTACTGGACAATGCAGAAAGAGAACTTATCAAGGAGGACAAGAAACTGATTGAGTCCAATGAGGCCGTTTTTTTTTTTCAAACAAATAATGTTAATCAAATAACTGGTGATTAATAAACATATATCTATTACAAAATTATATTAAACAAATTAAACTGTTTAAAAATGTAGTTTTCGTGTGTTTTCAATTAAATTTCCTCATTCTTTTGTGATAATAATTATATTGTCAGGTGAGGAAAAAGCTCATAAACCAGAGTGTACTCTCGGGCCAAGCCTCTAACAAAATTTCTAATTTAATTCCTTCAGAATGCAATTGCAAGTTATTCTAGTAATGTAAGTTCCCCAAGGTTTTTTTTTTAGCTTATAGTAATATTTATTTTTCAACAGAGTTTTTTTATTCTTCTATAATAAACTCTTTTGTAATGATGACGCGGACTCTTCTTCACACACAGGCGTAAGGCCCATGTGAGGAATTTTTTGCTCTCTAACTATATTTTGTATTGAATAGTTTTTATCCGGTTTTTTTTTTGTTTTTTTTTATTTTATATGAATTTACCTACATACATATTGTATTTGTTGAAGGAGAAATAAAACCACATTTGATTTGATTGGTCAAAGTATTTGAAAGTTATCATCGAACATACAAACATACAGACAAAACCGCGAGCCTCGAGTCACAAGTCAAAACATAGGACTAGCTCATTCAATCATATATATGTGATGAAAGTACAAACAAAACATAGAGAAAAAAATTCATTGAAAATAAACAATAATTATTGAACTTTTCTATATAAGAGTGGTCTTAGGATACTATACCGGGGGAAAAATTACGAAAATAATCCCCTCGTACACGCTCTCTAAGCGATTCTAGGCACTCAATACAATAATTTTATCCCGCATTATCGGTCAAAATTAATTCTAATAAGTGTTTTGGTCCAGCCTCGGAGAACACGCGAACCATTTGATAATATTTATAGGTTCACTTATTTAGAGTCCATATTAGCACAAACGTTTAACAAATCACATTATTTGATTCAAATTTTGAAATTATAATAGTTATATGCATACAATCATGTATAATCATTATATTATATCAGCTTTTTGTCATCTCCCTAGGGCTAGAACGCGGTGCGGTCCGCCCCCCTTGCCAGGCCGCTAGTGTAGTAGTATCCATAGATCAACTATCATATTCTATATTCATCCTTATTTTATGGCAGTATCTAATTTATTTTAAAGTATATCGATTGTTTATATTATGAAATGTATATTTTAAAATTCCTTTTGTCATTATTTTTTTCCTATCTCTATTATTTATAAAAATTTTCAGCTATCCTATTAATGCAAGTCTATCTAATAATTTTTCTTATTTTGTTATTAATGTTCACCCCCCTCCAGCATGGGCTGGTTCAATTTAGCCTAAAATTGTGACGCGCGACCGCGACTGTAGTGTTTCTGTATAATAAGGCTCTAAAAATGTGCTCTTTTTCAATATATTTGTACATAAAGTACTTGGTAATAGCAACTTTCCAAAATACAAAAAATGGTTCATTTTTGACCAGCTGCAAGAATTGGCTTTTAGGCTTGTTGAATTTAGAATTTAGTGTTCTACAATTATTATCAAAAGAAATATCTTGGAAAATTACAAAAATAATTACGATGGAAATTTTGAGGAAAATGAATCATTCCAATCAATTCATAAACATGAAACATATAAGCCATTAGCAAATGTCTGGACAAATTTTTTTCGAAAGGGAATGGCGAATGGCACAACAATAAATGTATACACCCCCCTAGCGAGTGTTTGAGTTGAACAATGTCACTTTGCATGTAAAAGTTCCACTGTATTGAAATTTGCAAAGGAAATGGTATCTGCAAAGGAAATGGCTCTGCTACCATAATATACAGTATTATATGACTAGCCAGCAGGATCGCTTCCCACGTTTTAGCTGTCCAACTAAAACCACTGATGGGAGGCGGAGATATATATGCAACCAAATTTTAAAAGTAATACATTTTCACACCTGGTAAAAATTTTGCTAGAGTCTTAAATAAACCTGGATACTCAAATTATAAGGCCACATAGTTCTTGAGAAACGGTGATAAAATATATTTTGAAAAATTTGATACTCAAATTATAAGGCCACATAGTTCTTGAGAAACGGTGATAAAATATATTTTGAAAAATTGTTATTTGTGGTCCCAAATGCTGGAAATTTCACATGGTTTTCGAGAAAGTGTGATGAGTCAGTTGGCCAATGGTAATTAGCTTTTCTGGCTTCATCAGGTAGGTTAGAGTCAGATTTTAGAGTATTTTTTCCTTGTATTTATATTAATATTATATTATAATGAACTTGTAGCTAGCTCGAAAGTTTCTCTTTGCTGGCTGTGCCATATTGTATGCAGAAATGTAGGGGAAGATGGGGCGGGTTGACCCATTTTTCATTATTTTTTTTTTTCTTATTGAATGATTTCTTTAAAAAAATAATGCATGAAACGAATAGCTTAGTACTTCAGGCATGACACTGCATAATCAAAAATACTTGCCTGAACTTCAAATTACTCTAATTAAATATAATTGAGAGTAGTGTATTATGGGTCAAACCTCCCCACTTCAGGGAGGCTTGACCCACTATATGGGAGGCTTGACCCATCCATGGGAGGTTTGACCCAGTGCAATATTCATCCATATAATATAGGAAAATAAATCATTTCTTGTATAAATCAGAACAATTACTTTATATTTGAAAGATGGACAATTGAAAGTCACATAAATTTGAAAATCTCAGCGTACATTCAACTTTGAAAAGTTCAATTTTAAGTTTATTTTAGAGATGATTCTGTTGGATCCTCTTACTGAAATTGGTTCTGGAAGTCTTATAATATCATGATAAGGAACAAAACTCTCATCATCAACAACAGGAAATACAAAATAATCAGAATTCTGTTTATAGCATTGCATGAATCTAACTTGGCACTCCATGTCATGTTCTTTCACCTCAACAACTTTGCCAATGTAATGAACCAAAGTTGTTTTAGTAGGGAATCTCACAATAACAAAGTCATTTGCACTAATATGGGAGACACCCCAGTCATTAAAAGTAAAATCAGGCTGCATTTCATCAATTAATTGCACATTAGATTCACTCTTACAAGTTTTTTTTGCTTTTTGTTCACAGAAAATATCACATCTAGCCAATCTCTTCCTATGACGTTCTTCATATTCTTTTGTGATTGACTCTTTCACAGGTGTACTAGTTAGTATATGACCTTTCACTCTTTGACGTCCAAGAGCTCTTTTTCGTTCCCCTGCTTTTGGGAAGGGGCGAACATCCTCAGGTGAAACACCAGCACATTTTGGCATGCTCAATGATAATGATGATGCAGGCTTCCCTACTGAGTTTCCAGAAGTAGAGGCAGATGGAATATTGGAACTTGATTTAGCATTAGGAGATGTAATAGGAGTTGATCCTTTCATTGCCACAACAGGCAGAGGTTGAGAGCAAGTTGAAGTGGAGGGTTCACAGACACTTGAAACCTGGGAGTCTGAGTTTGGACGATCAGTGACATAAGATGATAGAAAATCAGTTGCAGAAAAGATGTTTGAGTCAAAAGGCCATATGCCAGTGCATCTGAATCCACTTGAAATATTCGTAAAAGCTCATGGAAAGGCAGAACCAACTAGATTTGGAATTGTATAAATGTCAATGGTCTTCCCAGGATTGGTGGTCATGAAGTCTTCAGCAGCCCAGTTGTAAGCAGCCTTGAAAGGACCAAACACTGAGCGATCTAAAGGCTGCAACTTGTGGCTTGTATGTGGTGGCAGTGAAAGAAGTATAATTCCATGGTCCTTACATTTTTGTAGTCCTATGGGACTTATATGCGATTCATGATTGTCAAGGACAACAAGCACTGGATTTATTGGTGAGCATTTCACATTTTTTATGAAGTGGTCCAAATAAGCAGCAAAAGAGTCACTAGTCATCCACCCTGTCTCACCACCAACAGCACAAGAACCTGGAGGGGCCCCTTGAGTCATGTGGTCACATAGTCTTTTGTGGGGATAAACAAAGAAGGGGGGCACTGAATTGCCCACTGCACTCACTGCACAGCAAATGGTGATGAGAGTTCCTCGTTCAGCTGAGGTCACTTTTGATACTTGCCTTTTGCCCTCTAGCTGCAATGATTTTACTGGGTCTATGGACAGTGGTTAAGCCAGTCTCATCAATATTATACACTGATTCTGGGCCAAACTTATTTTCTTTATAAACTGTCCTCAAGTTGCTGAAGAACTCTCCCACAGTTGTTTCATTGAAAGCCGTTCCTCTAGCCAAGCTTGTTGCTTGGGGATTCCTCAAAGATAATTCAGGGTGTCGGCTCATGAAGCCCATTTGCCAGTCATAACTGGCAGCCTTATTTTTTGTCCAATTATCTGGAATTTTTTCACCCCTAGGATATTGGAAAGCAAACTTGCACATCTCCTTTGGTGCCAACCCATAATTCAGCTTTGAAGATAATATAAGATAATTTTTTAAATCTTCTTCCTCATTATCTAAGAATATTTGAGATGTATTGTAGTTGGGCTGGAATGTAGTCTCCCTCTGTTTGATGATTTTATCATGATATCTGCCCAGTGTTTTCCTATCAATAAGAAATTCTTGTGCTCTATTGACCTCACACTTCTTCCACTTTCAATAAGACACTTGACGGCATTCTTCATTACATCTGGATCTATTTTTCTCCTTGGATTTGCTCCCTTCTTCCATTTGAAAGGCATTCTGAAAAAATCATGCAAATTATTTGTATTTGGCCAGCCAATATCATTAATATTGGCTGGGTCAAGCCTCCCTAATAGTTCTGGGTCAAGCCTCCCCACATGACATACATCAGTAAAATGTAACCTCAATCATGGAGTAGTGATGGTAACTGAACTATTCTTATATGAGAAGATAGGTAAAATTATCATTTATTTCATGGTAAAAAAAAGGTTTTTTAGAATAGATTGATTTAACTCACCTGATGTCTTAGAGGTGTAATCACAAAAATATGAGAAAATATGTTTCAGAAATATATTCACACTTCAGATCTCTGGTTCAACGATTCACTGCCTACTGAATAGCTTATTTAAATACTTGTTCTATGAGCTATCTGCCTATGCTAGAGCGAACTGTTTCTATCAGCGGGATTTTTAAATAATGGTGGGTCAACCCTCCCTGTCTTCCCCTATGTAAATTGAATTTTTGTAATGTTTGGTGAATAAAAATATGATATAAAAAAATATTTATAGGTTATAAGTATAAATTCTACAATCTAATATTAAAACTGAAACTGTATTTCACTTTTAAATAATGTTTTACTCATATATTGGAGAAGCTTGAGGAATGTCAGTTTTAATATTAGATTGTTCATTAAGTATTTCGTCATGGAAAACATCACAGATTATAAATTCTAATTAATAACAATGATTAAGAAAAGGTGGTTACTAATTAAAAAAGTCAACTGTGGGATTTCAGGTAAAACCTGCTCTTAGTATGTATCTAGGGATCTTAACTGAATATGTGCACCAAAATTCAACTTCTAGCTGCATGGTTTACAAGAAATAGTGATGAATCAGTCAGTCAGTGGCATTTGGCTTTTATATTAACAATGGCCTAGTGAAAAAACGTTTATACTCTGTCACTATTTATTTTAATTATGTTAATTTAAAATAGCAGGGCGCGCTAAGCCACGCGCTCACTGACAGAGTTTGTCTATCACTGGGGTAGATGAATGAATAGTGTTGGTATTCTATCGCCGTATTGTTGGCTCCACCTGGAGCTGTGGAACAATCACAGTACGCTGTGAAGGAGACCCACCTGCAACCGTCACAGTACGCTGTGACGTAGGTGTGATGTCAGATATAGTGAGTTCCAGCTAGGGACGATACAGCCGGTTCCTGATATAGGCAATTCCTCCAGCTGACATACAGTGAATTCCAGATATAGGGAATTCCCCTAGTCGACACATATACCGAATTCCTCCTCAGAACAGTTTTATAAGCATAGGACATTTAACACAGATATAGTGAGTTCCAGATATAGCCAATTGGGGAATTCAGTTACCATCACTACTCCATGATTGAGGTTACATTTTACTGAAGTATGTCATGTGGGGAGGCTTGACCCAGAACTATTAGGGAGGCTTGACCCAGCCAATATTAATGATATTGGCTGGTCAAATACAAATAATTTGCATGATTTTTTCAGAATGCCTTTCAAATGGAAGAAGGGAGCAAATCCAAGGAGAAAAATAGATCCAGATGTAATGAAGAATGCCGTCAAGTGTCTTATTGAAAGTGGAAGAAGTTTGAGGTCAATAGAGCACAAGAATTTCTTATTGATAGGAAAACACTGGGCAGATATCATGATAAAATCATCAAACAGAGGGAGACTACATTCCAGCCCAACTACAATATTTATGTCAAACTGAAACATTATGAGTAAAAGCATGTGTCACAAAGCATGCAAAATAATAATCTCATCCTACATTGTTTTTAAATTTGTTTTGTTTATTTTTAATGGTTTTTGGTTGAGTAAATGTGGGTTTACACTTGTAGCAAATTCTGCTCTATGTTACATTTTAACAGAAGTTATATAAAGTTTTCTAAAGAAAGTGTTTATACTATATAGCAGAATCTGCTACAAATAAAGTCAAAATGAAAATGTCACATGACATTGCTACATCTAGCAAATTGAAATGCTAGACTGGCAAATGCTACATATAGCAAAACAAAAATTACATGTGTAAACCCACCTTAAGAACAAAACACAATACAATTAGCAAATTAAAAAAGAAGTATTTATTTAAATAAAAACTATTTTGTTAGATATCAAAAACTCATTCAATTGTTAATTTTCTTTTTCTCTGCTGACATGACTCTCACTGCAGCATACTTCAACCAATCTTTGATGGTCTCTTGAACTTGGATCTCTACTCCCGCAGTTGACCCACTCAAAGACTTTTTGACAGCATCTGAAACATATGAAATGAAATAAAAACATTGGTTACTAACAGCATTAAGCAGTTAATTGTTTTTGGGCACTCATGCAGTAGGTGAGGACAGACACTGATTAGGTTGGACTCATCACGGAATAAAGGTTAAATGTCAATAATCACATATGTTTATACCGGACCTTATATAATCTGAATCTATTTGTTTAACTAGATCAGTGGCATACCCAGCAAGGCAAAATATCAGGGTACATTCTCTCCCCAACAACCCACAATGTTGAAAAATTGGAAATTTTTTCAACAGGTAGACAAAAATAAAAATATGGTATACTTGAAGGTCACATTGTGAGAGTTATGACCTGCGCTCTTGTGGAACACATTAAAATCTACAGCATTGCTCCTATTTGTTTAACTAGACCAGTGGCATACCCAGTGAGGGAAAATATCGGGATACATTCCCTCCCCCACAACCCACAATGATGAAAGGTAGACGAAAATAAAAATATGGTTTACTTAAAGTTCACATTGTGAGTTATTTGAGCAATGAGCAAAAACAGCATTTTCATGAGATAAGGCGGCACTTTCACATGAGAAAATATTTTTTACAATACAAATTTTCCCATTCTTCATCTGACAACAGTTGTTAGGACTCCTTGACTCAAGAATGTATCCTTCTGTTAGTGAAATTTTTTTAAATTGAGACAGCTTCCCTGCCTGGAAAGATAGGACCATCGTTATGTGGATCTTTCAAGACAACTTCAATGGGCCTAATTAGTTCATGATTATCAAGTTCTCTTTCTGAAATCCTTCAAACCAGCTGTTGTAGAGGGTTTGACGGTGTTCTAATCATTTTTTTTATTCCACCCAGAGCGTTCTCAAATGGGAAACAATTAAACATCTCAAGTGAACCATATTTTTCAATGTCATCACAGATATGGAGAAAACTATGCACATTGTAGACCCATACAACACCTTACAGTGCTCAACGAAATTTTTAATTAGGTCTTTTGCATATGGCAGTAAATGGTTAGGCCTACACATTTCTTCATTTGTTAAAATTGTTAGAGCACAATGTAACAGCATGAAATGGTCATACAGTTCAGAAGGAAGAACATCCTTCAAAACTACAGGTCCAACATACAGAGCAAAAAGCCTGAACTCAGTAGCCTTCCACTTTTTAATTTCTTTTAGGGAATGGCATTTTCATGAGAACTCCCTGGGAACATGTTTCCCTAACATTGTCAACCTGTTGGACAAAGTCGATGTATCTTTTGCACGAAGTCGAGTAGTGTGTTTTCCTTTGTGTATCCAGGAAAATATTAATCTTCTTACAATTCCTAAATATATCAAGTGCATTGGGTCGAAGGGAAATTGAGTAATGAACTTGGTTCCTAAGGCCTGCAAGGGAGATAATCCTTTGTGGTGGTCAGAAAATCGCTGTTCTTCAAAGGTTATATCAGTCCTCAATGTAGAATTAAGTTCCAAAAATGTCATGCAGTGATTAATATATATGCCTTCCTGAATACATCTTTCACAGCCTGAATGACCATTATGGCCTACAGTTTGTTCCAAGTACACACGAGCTGGAGCATCACACAAATAATACCGAATGTCACACGTGTATTTTGTGCCATTAAACTCAATTGTTCCGGTTTCCCATTACCACAAAACAGGCCAATTACAAAAGGACTTTCATCATGTAAACTTTGTGATCTACCAAGAATAGGCCAACAACTTGTGAAACACTTTTGTACAATGGAATACCATCAATATTTATGTCGATTTCAATATGTTTTGCTGAGTTTTTATCCAAACTATGGGTTTTAAGATCTTGAGCCATTCGTGATAAAACACCCTTCTGTAAACCAACATGACTATAACTGCCATTATCTAATTCAATCACTTCAGTTGTTCGTGGTAGGTGGAGTGAAAGTATGTTCAAAAGTTCAGACAGTGCTTTTAAGGTAATTTTATTTTGAACACTCCAAACATGTAATTTATCTCTTAAAGGCACATTTTCAAAGGTTGTACTTGAACTTTCACTTGGAGAACACATGCCGAATTTGTTGTCTGTTAAACTATCATCACTTTCTAGTAAATCTTCATTATTTGGTAGATCTACATTATATTGAAACCTATCATATTCAGAGTTTTCCACTAAGGGTGTAATTAGATTGGGATTATTAGATTGATGATCATTTGTTGTAGTTAAATTGAAATTGTTTGGCAAAATATTATTATTAACTGAATGATCATTAGCCTCTGATTTCATATTTTGTGAAAACAAAATTTGGGGCTGCGGTTGCCACATTTCTTCTCAACTGTCTTTTACTAATTAATTTGGTGCACTTCTTTCTCCGATCCATGATTGTTGATTTCCAATATTGTTAACTATCCCTGACTAGGGTTATTCAACAGAAATTCCATTAGGCTACAATAAATATATATCCATTGCCACCTGAAACAAATTCATCTGCTGTAATATTCAACAACCTGTCTAAAATCAAATGTTTAAATCAGGAAGTAAAATTTAATGGATCCACCCAAATAAATATTTAAGACTGGAGATTTAGTTGGAATAAAAGTTTCTAATTAGAACACTTTTAGGTTCAAATCTAGAACATTATTGACATTTTAGCATTATATCTGACCACAAGTGGAAATAAAAATGTGTGAACCTGCAATATACAGTAGGCCTAACCATTAATTTCATTTCATATCATTTAGTTATTTATTATTAAGTATACAGGCTAACATTTGGTTATATTGGCCTGTACCCTTGGCTTTATGGTATACTGTATGTATAACAGGTTTGGTGTAAGTATACTTTACTGGCCACCCCAGATTTTAAAAATTCTTGTTCTAGGTAGTCGATTTTAGCATGTTATTCTGATGACAAAACCATAAAAACTTTGTGTCAGTGTCAGTCGCCTGTAGTTAATTAATAAATCGAGTACAAAGTATCACGAATTTGGAGCCTCAACAAACAATTATAACGCAGTAACATGGGTATTCTATGTTCTATATGCACTAAACTTAGGCTATTCTCCAACACCTAACAATCTCGCATAGACGAAGAGAGCAAGGAAAGTCTTTTCTCTTTGTGGTGTGACACCTAACAAACCTAAGCTATTCCAAACACCTAACAATGGTCCATTGGCTGCTGTCATACTAATCAAGACATTTTTTAATATGAATAAATGAAGAATTACAAATGTTATGGTATGAACTACGAATTTACATGGATTATACTCTCAATTGGGTTCACTTTGGGATATTTTTATTGTGAATTGAATAATTTGTGAGGTGTGTAATTATCATCAAACTCAGTAAAAACTATTGTTTTTAAATTGACACAATAATAGCCTAAGTGAGCAAGGCAACATTTTTATGGTTTTAACATCAGAATAACATGCCAAATCGATTGTAAACAGAAATTTTAAGAAATTTGTGGGGGCCAGTACAGTATACTTTGACCCACTAGACTATTGGATAGCACAAATCTTGTAAGACTGTACCTTTGGTTAACAAATATTTATTTGCTTACCTTGGTCCTATTGAACGTGTTCGAACTGGAAGATCCTTTGTTTATCTCCACCGATAAGTACTGATGGGAAATCAAAATTCACACACTTTCCCTTAAATAGAATCGAAATATATGAAAACTAAGAAGTTATAACATCTAGCCACATAACTGATTTGTAAAATACTGAAGAACCGAGCACACAACACAAAGCCTAAACACAACCTAAAAGCATTTTTCTTCACCATGCAGTGCGGGAAGTTGGGAACATCGGCGGAAAGATACTCTAGTCAAGTTAAAGACGACTACGTAAATCAAATTGAGCAGTAAGATAAGGAGGGAATTTCAAATACCAGTTCAAGCTGGCATTGAATTGTTTCATTCTTATTTTGAAAGTGTCTAAAGTGTTGGATAATTTAATGTTTTCCTGTCAATGACAGAACTTATATGATGAGGTATTTTTATCATCAGAATAACATGCCAAATCAACATTTCAACCAGAAATCTGGGGTGGCCAGTGTATACCGGTATTTCAGCCAAGTTACTCACAGCAACCAAAACTCTAGATATTAAAAAAAAATTGTTTGTGTGCAAGTATGATGCACGACAGTATTTCTGTGACATCTCTTTTGACTCTTATATAAAGGTCACTTGAACTATTGTCTTTGTCACATAAAATTTATTTAATTAATTTATTAATATTTTATAAAAACGCTCAATTTTTTTGTTTTGAATTTTTTGCGTTTTTTGTTTTTCGATTTTTTTTATTTATTTGAGTTTTTTTATTGTTTTTCGATTTTTTTGAGTATTTTTCATTTTTTGAGGTCTTTTATTTTTTTGAGGTTTAACTTATTTATTTTTGATTTTTTGTTTTAATTTTTTTTTAGTATTTTTACTCTATTGTTTTGAGGTTTTTTTTTTAATTTTTCGTTTATTTTTTTGACAAGTGTTATGGATTTTTTTGAGTTTTTTATTATTTATTTTTTTTCTTTTTTCTTTCGGTTTTTTTATTTTTTTAAATCACATATTTAAAAAGGGTAATCTTCATTGAGGTATATAAAAAACAGGAAATTGGAAGGTTGAATATTTTAAAGTTTTAAACGTGGAAAACACATTAAAAACACCATTGAAAGAAACGTTGAAATTATAACATTGAAAAATTCAACCTCTGATGGTTATTCAACTGTAAAAACCAAATTTCAACGTTGAAAAAACGTTGTTGTGCTACCTGGGAAGGTTTTTAGTGTATCCTGGAGTGATGGTCTTATCTTATCTTCCTGTATAGAAAGCAATTCATGATAGAGTAGTTCTGAATTAAGATCAATGTTGGAATTACATTTCCTAACCCTTATATACTCATAGAAACTTGTACATGAGAAAACAATTTCTTGAGGAGAAGGTAGTTGATCATCTGAGAAATATTGTATAAAGAACCTTGCTGTGTTCCGGTGAAGATCTGGGATGTATGGTTTCTTCTTGTCTCTTGAGTCTATATCTATGCTCTCCATCAAAATCCATGTTGGTCTTGGTATTTCTATGAAGCCTCATGTGTCATTAGAACGAAACCATTGAACACTTTACTTTTAAAGTCAACATTTGAAACCCCTAATTGAGAGAAAAGTTGTAGGCTGTACATTTGAAAATGTATTTTCCCTATCTTTATTATAGTAAGTCAATTTGTATAGTTAACACTTTTCACTGACATATTTCTTAACACTAAGAACTTATTGATATATTTTTAAAAAACTTTCCAGTATGTTATATCTATAAAAATATTTGTATTTACAAGAATTTTTAATATCTACCTTCATGAATAAGTGAGAAAATTGCGGAGTAACCTATAAATGAATTTAAATAAAAATAAATCACCTGACTTTCTCGGTGTAGGAGTATCAGAGTTGCAAAGCATGAGGAATATTTCTGTACTCCACTTTGCCACATATGATAAATCTAGCATATTTCCTAACTCCCTACAAATTACTATTGTTAAATCAATTTATAAATCTTGTACTCATTATAACTTCGAGAATTTGAGGTTGATATTACACTAAGGCTAGGCGTCTGCAGGACACCGGGCGACCTCCTGCAGTATGTAGCCTTGCCCGGGCATGCGGGGCTCTGTCCGGGTTGACTCCACTTCCCTAGCTGCTCGTGGGAACCACATGAATTTCCAAATACGAACCAGAACCAAACCTCAAGGTAACTCCAGAAGTTGCCTTGCCCTCAAACCTATCAGGTTCCACCCCATCAGGGCAGGTTCCTCGACTTGAATCAACAGTCAAGGACAATGCCCAGGGTCCTTCAGATCAATTTACATCACAGTAAAGCAGCCTCGGCTGCTTTCTGCCAGTTCTTCCTCAGAGAGGGATTTGACCTAGCAAAAGGCTGCTAGCAGACACAAGCTCCTACTTCACCAACTGGCTGGTGAGGCTGGGTAGAGGTCAGGTCAAGCAGTTGATTGCTCTGATAACTGGACATGGCCACTTCAGGAAACATCTCCACACAATTGGACTCAGAAATGAAAGTCAGATGTGTAGGCTTTGCAATCAGTCTGAAGAGACTGCCAAGCACATCATACTGGATTGCGAGAGACTCGGGGCAAGGAGAAGGGCTCTGTTTGGCTGCAAACAACCAGGTGATGAATGGGACGTTAGCATAGGGAAAAAACTCCTGGATCTTGTAAAGGGCACAGGTATTGGTTTGCCCAACTAACGTACTAGGGACACACAATAAGCTTTGGTTGACGTGTGAGGATCTTTGAATCCGTCCCTTCATAACATAATATTAACATAATAATAATAAGGCTAGGCGTACACCGGTTAGTCATGACAAGACAAGACAAGATTAGTCATGTTTAGTCACAGTATGTCACTTAGTTGCTTATGAAGCAACACACACCGATTAGTCATTGTAATTAGACGTGTCTAAATGTGTCTTTTCTTCGTGTCTAATCGAATAGGGCATGCACTATTTCTATCAGTCACCATCAGACAAGTGTTGAGTTGTGAGGTTAGGTTTGTTGGTTGTCGGTCTGTCTATTATATGGACAAGCGCGGTCCATCAACTGGGATAAATAAAATAAAAATACAAACGGGTTTAATTTTCCTCCTTTTAAGGTATGCTCATACTTATCATAAACCATGTTGAAATCAAATTTCATAGGAAATTGCAAAATTCCTGTACAATTGTACAGATTACACTACCCAGATAATTTGAGACTCGGAGTAGGCCTACCTCATATTATTGAAACCTATTCCAAACAGACCAATTCAATAGCCTTCTATTTAACTGCCATAGTTCTACAGCTATCTGTTGCCTGTCTGCAAAGTCAAATTAATTTGTTGAGATAGTACTTAGTTTTTCAAAGAAGTTATAAGCTCATCATAGTGACTTGAATTGTGTCATGATTCACATCTATGAAGTTGTGAGTACTTTTGGATCTTCTCACTCCAGTTTGAAATAAAGCTTTTCAACATAATTCATTGTTGATCAGTTACCCATTTAATTTTGCTTGTTTCTTGTTTTAAAAAAAATAATAAGAGCTTTGCAATTAATTTTAATTTATTTGTCTCATCCCAAAGAATCACACGTTTTTGTATTTAAATTGTAATAACTCTAGTTCTTGATCCAGCCTAGGGTCCTGTGAAGATTACTTTTATCAGTTACTCAATTCGTTGTTTGGTCAACAGTTCTCCATCTCGTTTTGCCCAGTCCTTGTTTGAAATTTATTATTTTCTATCATTAAAAACACCAAAAGGCTCGCTTCGCTCGCCTTACCCATCTGACTAGACCCAGTGATGGAAGAGGGAAGTTTGTAAAATATTTAAAAAAATACCAATTGATGCACCTTCTACAGGAAAATTTCGAAAAATTTACTTGGAAAAAACCTGGATGCCTAACTTCTATAGCCTTTGCTTCGGTTTCTTGAGAATCTGTGACCGAAAAACTCATCGTTAATTTTGAACCCATGTGACAGATTTGGGCGTATTTTAGAAAGTATTTTGAAACCCTCCATCATCATGCGTCTATGGCTCAATAGAAAACGTGTATTTAATCCCAATCTTTTCGGGCCCCATTGTTACAGCATTGATGGCCGAGTTCCGTAGCAGGTATCTGTTCAATCAGAAATAAGCTACGAAACTCCTGGGCGCTCTTTGTAAGGGGTGTTGACAAGGTATGGAAGGAGGGGAAATCTTGCAAAAAAGGTCAGCTAATAAATTCATTCATGACTTCCCCCCTCCTCCCACCAAAAATAATTTGGAGCTGGGACCGCCCTTGTATATGGATGAATCCAATGTCTCCTATTTCTTCTTTCTTGCATACAAATCCACTCCCAAATTATAATTGCACCAGCAACAACTCTATTGTCTGGCATCTTGTTCATGACTGATGTGACTGACTGGTGTGTGTTGCTTTCACATGACTAAACGTGTCTAGTCTATTCTTGTCTAAAGTTGTCTAGTCTAATTGTGTCTTGTCTTGTCATGACTAACCGGTGTACGCCCAGCCTAATGGAGTCAATCATCAGATGTGGTATTGAATCATTATCTTTTACAAAGAGTTGAACGAATACAAGATTAAGAAAACTGAAATGTATTAAGACTATAATGTCTAATCTGAATCTAAACAACCTTCACAGCATACATATTTTTTACCAAACTCACAACAAAACATTTCTACATCTTCAAAATAATAGTACTTTTTAAAAATAATTTACATTTAAAGATTCTTAGCTCCTCCTGCACATTACAATTTAATATAACATATCAGGTTCCCAGATTCAACAACGTATATGGAAAAAGATCTCTTTCTTATGTAACCATTTCATGCATGAATTATTTAATATCTCTAAAAAAAAATTTAAAGTGCTATTTATCAACTAAATAGAGTACAAAAACTTCCCCAATTGGTGGGATTAATTTTCTCTTAACAGCTTAATGTGTTATCATGAATAATAAGACGAAATTGTCACAACCACATTTATTAAAACTTCGAGAAACTAGTTTCGGTTGTTACACCATTATCAATCTCAATCAAACAATTAGATAGAAAGCTTACTGACAGTGTTATGAAAATTCGATCAAAATAGTAGTTTCAAATTATAAACTACTTATCAAATGGTATTAAAAAATATAAACTACTTCCTGGTGTGAAAAGACAACATACACTCAGGACACACTGGTACTTGACATGTGTTGCATTCATATTTTGTCTTACTAGTGCAGTGCATATCTCTGCATCTATTTGCATACTTTCCCTCAGTTTTCTTGGGGAAATGAGATCCCCCATCAAATCTGAGTTCTAATGGGACTGCATTAGTCACTCTTTTTTTCTTTTTTTTTTTTAATTGTTGGAGTTGGTTCCCCTGATGGGCGTCCTCTTTTTTTCCTGGAAAGTTCAGCCAATCCTGTGTAGATAAGGCCTGAAGCTACTCTACTTTTAAATTCAAGTAGATCAATTGTTGTATTATTATTCCACTTCCATAGAATCCACCCATTCAGTACTGAAACATTCAGCATGTGATAAAATATGTGCATGTACCAGTGCTTGTTGCGTACATCATTCCTGTATAAGGCAACCAGGGAGTCCATCAAATCGACTCCCCCCATGTGCTTATTGTACAAATCAACACTGAAAGGTTGTTTTATGGAGATTTTTGTTCTATCTTTTCTGCTAAATCTCTCAGTCATACTTTCAGGATTTTTTCCTGCATAAGAAGAAATTACCTGTACCAAGGAGTTATCCAACCAACATGTGATTGTAATGTCAATGCTTGATGTAGCTTGGGAAGAGCTACCTCGACCTTCTGCTTTCAGACTGGAGGGTTTTCAACTTTTTATTAGCAGTTTTCATTCGCATTGTACCCACATACCAAATATCTGAATCTCTCAGTTTTTGCACAAGAGATATTGAAGAGAACAGATTGTGGGCATAAACCTTGTGATTCTTGCCATGCAGATCATGACATAACCTCAGAACCACATCTCCTACAGCACCACAATCTGATATATCTGCACGCCCTCCATGAGCTCCCTGATACAGCTCAAAACAGTAAACATATCCTGAAACACCTGCTCAGACCCACATCTTATACCCCCAGCGTTTTGGCTTTCTGGGAAGAGATTGCTTTAGAGAGGAACGTCCTTTAAAGAGAATCATCATCTCATCAACACTAAGACATTCTTCTAAATCAACAGCAGCATGAAAAGTTTCATGCAATCTATCAAGGATTGGTTGTAATCTGACAGCTTTATCTGTATTATTATTAGGGATTCAGTTTGTGTCAACAAAATGCAGGTTATACAGGGTGGCGCAGAGAAACGGGAAATTTTGAAATAATCATAATTAACCAATTAATTGAAAACAAAATTTTTTAATGCTGAAAATGTGTAAGGCAAGAGTGGAAATTACAATACTCGTTAAGTTAAAAATCACTTTTTAAAAATCACATTTAAGTGCTGTCCATTATTTCTAACACATTCATTCAATCGGTTTTGAAGACTTATCATTGTGCGACGCAATGTGTCCACTGGGATGTTGGCGACGTGTTCTTCAATCTGAGTCTTGAGTTCAATAAGATTTCTTGGCCTAGTCTGGTACACAACGCTCTTTAGATGTCCCCATAGAAAGAAGTCGCATACTGAAAGGTCTGGAGACCGTGGAGGCCAAGCGATGTTAGCGTTCCTTGCAATTATGCGCTCTCCAAACAAACGTCTCAATGCAACCATTGACAGCCTTGCAGTGTGTGGGGTGGCTCCATCTTGTTGAAACCAGGTTTGCTGAATGTCAATATCTGGAAAAGCATGAAGCCGTGGAGCAAAAAATGTCTCCAGCATTTGAATGTAACGTTGAGATGTGACAGTTACAGTGGAACCATTTTCATCTTCAAAAAAGTAAGGTCCAATCACCCCACGACAAGACACTGCACACCATACAGTAACTTTGGGGCTGTGTAACGGACGTTGATGAAGTTCAGCGGGATTTCTGTGAGCCCAGTAACGCATGTTCTGCTTATTGACATGTCCATTTAAATGAAAGTGGGCCTCATCAGACATCCAAACATTTTCAATGAAGTTTGCGTCTTCATTGATTTTAGTCAGTAGCTGTTCACAAAACTGCAAGCGTAACTCACCGTCATTTGGTTTTAGAGCTTGAACAATCTGAAGCTTGTAAGGATGAAAGTGGAGGCCGTGCAATATTCTTTGCACGCTCCAACGGCCAAGTTGCAATGATGAGGCGATTTTTCGTACAGAACGACGTGGACTCCTTTCCACTGCGACTCGCACTGCTTCAACGTTTTCTGGGGTTTGAACAGTCACTACACGCCCACGAGGTTTCTTCTTTAAGGCCGAACCAGTCTCTTCAAAATTCCGAACCCATGTTGATATGGCATGTGAAGAAGGAACTCGACCGCGGGGAGGAATATCATAATGGCGTCGGAACACTCGTTGTGCAGCTGTTGCACTGTCACCATTTTTGTAGTACGCTCTCACAGCGACTGCGCGCTCCGCACCACTCCACTGCTCCATCTCAACTAAATGTCCGTTACTACTTGGCGTCATGACTTCTGTCCCCCACTCCTACGAGACGCACAGGTATACCAACAACAACTTCAAAATTTCCCGTTTCTCTGCGCCACCCTGTACCTAATTTCTTCAAATCTATTTACTGATATTGCATTAGCAATCAGATCCATTCTTAGCCCTGCCTCTGTTGACCAGTATTGTCTGATCCTAGGGTACTTTATGTATGTCATGACCAGAGCAACACCTAAGAATATTTTGAATTCTGGGATTGTCAATGCAAAGTTTTCTTTGCCCTTTTGAAGAGCATATAAGTTAGTCTGGTATGTAATTTTCTCTAACAAATCATTTGGAAATAAACTTAATAAATAATCTAATGGAACCTCACCTTTAATATTAACTTTATGAGTCCCTAAAAATTCTGGAACTCCTCCCAAATGGGGATTGTCTTTCTCACTGAACCAAATTTCTTCCCATGATACAGATGCTGGGTTAGGCTGTTCAGTATGTTGAAGGGGCTGTTGATTATCAAGAATGTCCAGATGCTCTGTTGAATTGGTATCTAAACTGAGAGGATCATTCTCACCATCACTTTGAGAAGAGGCCTCATAATCTGGATCTTCATCTGAATTGTCCAGAAAAAGGTCATCATCAGATTCAGCCAGGAACTCGGCGATCTCAGCATTATTTAGATGTTTGGCTGCCCTTGAAGACTCTCTCAGCTTTCTTCCTCCTTCATTCATATCATCCTCCATTATCTGAAACAATCAAGAATAGGAAATGACAGTCTTTGAAACAATATATTCTGTGACAAGTGAACATACAAAAAGTAATAGATTTAGTTTGGTATTTATGCCACTATATGAGACCATTTTCCATCACAATATCATAGATAATAAAATGGTTCACTAATGTTGAAGAAAAACAGAAAAATATTGAAACTGGTTAGTTTACTAATGTAAAAGCATATCATCAGAGAAACCTGAAAATTGTGTAACTCCAGATTGGATGATTTTTCAGGAGAGACAAAAAACTGATTTATTTCATCAGTTTCAAAGTTTAATATTTAATTATTATCATTTAGTGATCAAAAGTGCTCAAAAAAATTGTTGAGTGGATGAAATTAGCATGAAAATAGTTCTAGCAAAATATTTTGGAGTTACACAAGTTTCGCCTTGAAAGTGGTAAGCAATTGTGGAGATATACAATTTTCATTGGGCTAATAAAGAAATCATTCTGTTGAACAAAATGCAATCACATTTATTCTCTTGATTTATTAATAATAATCATCTTCATTTTTAATAATAATAATCAACATTATTAATTATTTTTCAAAAATAGCAAAAACACAAATTTTTTATTTAGTTATTGTCTTCAAAGAGTAGACTGTCATAAAATTGGTGAAAGTCCATTTCTATTGTTTTTTTGAGATCTTGTAGATGTAAATATTTCTCTTTTTTTATTTTCCTCTTCTCCTTGTACAAATTATCTATGTTATCATAGGCAATTGTCTGCAGTGAAGAACATTTCCTTCTGCTCAAAGTGAGCCACTCTTCCGAAATATGCTGAAGTTTGTAGGAAATAATCCCCTCTGATGTGTAATGTATTTGCTTTACATCAGTGACAACAGGATCACCTACTTTGTAGCCTGGTCTGAGTGAGGTAAAAAATTTAATAGATTGAAAATTCTTGAAAAAATCGAAATTTAAGTATCTGACCTGGTAAGGATTTGGCTTCTGTCTTGCATTTTTGCAGTGCTGTACATAATCTGCAGGAACGTTGATTGTTCTGTTTCTCAATTGCCTCTCGATCGCTGAATGCATGCATGGAGTCAGCCTCCATCTGGGTGTGGCCTTTTTGTAGATATTTTTGAATAATCAAGATATTGTGCTTTATTGAAGTGTTGAGAAGGGCATTGGCAAGACACACATTTCGGTTTTGGGCTGAGCACCCATCACTCCATAAAATTATATTAACAGATTTATCTGTCATTTTAGGTAAAACATCATTTTCAATAAAACTGACTATAATTGAAGAGAACTCATTTGCTGAAACTACACCATCTGTCTCATTCCATAGAAAACAGTAACCATCATGAGACTTCAAATTATAAATAGTAAAATTATGTACAACTAATTTAGTTTTATAGTACATAGAGCAAACATTTGATTTAGGTGAAAGCAGCACAGACTGTAAATCCATTGTAAAAACCACATCTTCACTGGTTGTTTTATATTTCTCCTTCTCATTCCTTGCTTCTTTATTTTTCTGATGTTTCATGTACTGCTCCAAAGTTATAGTTTTTGTTTTATAACCTTCACATACATCACACATATCCTTTTTTGGTTTGTAGAGAGACAAGTTTAATTCTTCAAATACACGCTTGAATGTTGTTATACTCACTGGTTGATATTTTTCGTTTACACACCACTCACTTTTATAAAATCTGTACAATTCCCTTTTTGACTGCCAATTGGGCTCTAAGTATAGTTTGGAAGATGATGCCCGACAATAATGGGATTCTACTTTAGCCAATGAATTGAAAAAAATTTGAGCATTGTCACTTATTTTCACTTTTTCATTCTTACTTGTTTTCTGTTCAGGTCTTCCATCTGAACCACCACAGTTACTGTCAAGTTCAACATCAGATTTCACCCAATTCAAAAATGTGTTTTCGGCTAGGCATAAAGTCCCTATAGGAATCCATTTTGTGTTTCAAGAAATACTGCAAAGAAAGATTTTGCCTAGAAGTTTCTTCAATACCTCTCCTCCGTTTCACTGCTGCTAATTTTGTGCTACCTTTCACAAACTGTTTTTTCTCAAGCCAAGACAGCTGCCAACATTTCTCAAACAGTTGTTTCCTGAATTCATTTGAAACCAAGCCACATTGCAACCTACTTTGAGACTTCCCCAATTTGCATTGGCATGGTGTTTGAAGAAATTTTTTTGGTTTGATTACTTTATAATCCCACTTACCATCAATTTTTTTTCTACTCTCATACATCTGGTCTATCTCTCTGCTTCTTTTATTTTTTGTGTATGAAGGATCACGTTTCACATGTATTTTTCTTTTGCGATTCTGCTTGGTTGAATTTTCATTATTCTCTTCATGTCTCTCAAGATCATATGTTTGATCATTCATTTCTTCATCAAGGCCAGATTCTCCATTTTGTTCTGAATCAGAATTCTCATTGTTATGTGGCAAATTTTCTTTTACAACTGTATCCTCTAGAATAACAATGTCTGAATTTCCAATGTCTGAATCACAAACTTGTAACACTCCATCACTAGTGACACTAAAATTCAATATACCATTATTGGAGTCCATGAGTGAGTGAAGCACATCTGGTGTTGCATCTTCTTCACATAAGTTAGGATCCACCACCAATTCCTTCTTGAGCTGAAACAGAACAGGAACAACATTGTAATTATTAGTGATAGTTTATTCCCATTGCTAAACTGCTAAAATTCTTTACAGTCAGACTCTCATGCTAAGTATTTCATCCTCCAATAGTACTAAAAATATTGTTATTTGAATGATGTGCTCCATGTTCTATGATGTTAGAGAATTGTTTAGAAGGTATCTACAATTATTCCATCTTTAATGGCTGTAGCTTTTGATAATTGGTGAAACAGTACCATCATTATTAACTTCAAAATCTATATATTGAATAAAACTCGATGTTGTAACAACCAGATTAATTCCAAAAATAAGAGACTATAGTTTTGGCTGTGGAGCCAATATCAATCTCAATTGAACCCTCAAGGTTGATTGAGAAAGATAAAGGCTTCAAAGCCAAAACTGGAGTCTCTTGTTTTTTGAATGAATGTGGTTGTTACAACATCGAGTTTGATTCATTATGGATAGCTACCACAATATCACCATTACTAATACAAAGAAGATAATTTATTTAGACCTACCAATTGCCAAGTCCACAAGCAGCTCGCCTCGAGACTTTATCCTTTCTCTCCTTTTCATGGTTTGGTTTTTCTATGTTGAGTCTGAAACAATTGAAAGTTTTTTATGTCAATAACTACCTATAAAATAATTGTATTGAAAGAAATTATGATTCAATTATAAATAAATCTTGCTGAATGTTTTCCCCAAATAATGTATGTTACAAAACAAAAGCTCAACTACTCTCTTAAATCTGGATTCAAACAATGAAATTTTAGATTAGATGAGCAATATGTTTCATAATGTAACAGAAGAACAACTGCCTGCCAACTAACCACACAGTGGATTTTCTGTCAATTCCATTTTACCTGTTGAATCTGAGTCAAAAAATTATTTCAAATTGAATACAAGGTAATTATATAAAAACGTTACTTGTTGAATTTTGTGGTGAATTTTTTTTTGTGACATCTACACACCCCAGGAAACAATAATCCGTTGGAATTTTTTGGGGGTCGCGATTATTTCACAAAAAAATTGAAATTTTCGAAAAAAACATTTTTCATAAAAATTTATATTTTTATTTGAAAAATTCATAATTTGCAAATGTGTGAGGAGTTCCAAATCTTAAAACAATGTAAACCAAGTGGATAAAACATTTGCAAAACACTACCTTCCCCAAACGCAGTGCGCGCAAAGCACAAAGCGCGCATAACCAAACCTAACCTAGCTAGATGTGACTGAACCACCTCATACCTTTATTATTTTGGTAATTATATAGAAACGTTAGTTGTTGAATTTTTTTAATATAACAATTCCTAACCTAGGCTAGATGTGACTGAACTACTTCACAAAAGACCTAAACGCGCGCCTAACCTTTGCCATCATGAAGTCACTGTTACATGCATATATAAAAGAGCAACACCAACCTTGTGGTCCATCCCTCTCAATGTGATTTGGTGTTCTCAAAAAAAGACCCCACTCTGGCTGACCCGAAAATTCTTGCCAATCACCACCTTCTTCTGGCATCTAAACATGAGAGTGCCCCGATTCACGTAGAGATCATCTCCACAGTTTGGACAGTCAATTTTTTCTTTTATAACTTTGTGATTTATTAAAAAATTTAAAATGTCTTAATCATTCAATTTTATTGACTCCAGAAAAGTCACTTCACACACGCCATAAATTACCACACAACAATACCTTGAGCAAACACACAAAGATAGATTCATTCACCACGACACCTAGTACAAGAATGACTAGGTTTTTTCTTCTTCAAGTAACCGCATGCAACTAACTTAATTACCAGAAATCATTAAAAGCGAAATGATTTTTTTTTTTTTATTACGCTTTTACACAGAAACTACAAAACCAATTATTTAAAAAAAATTGACTTATATTTTAAGAATATTGCAAAAGATATAGGACAGATTTTATTTAAAATAATATTTTTTTTTAACCATTGTTAGGAAAATCGATTCTATTCAAAAGGGAAACACAGCTGATGCAAATCAATTAAAATTGAGTCAGCTGATTATCAAACTTGAAGAAAGTCAGGATTTTTGACACTGCGGTTTTTCACAAATGGAAATATTTTCTTGCGCCTAAGAAAAATAGTACCACTGGAAAACTTAAATTTTAATGTGAAATAATCGCGACCCCAAAAAATTCCAATGGATTATTGTTTCCTGGGGTGTTTAGATGTCACAAAAAAAAATTCACCACAAAATTCAACAAGTAACGTTTCTATATAAATACCGAATACAACAACAATGATAAAAACAGTAACTATTCAAAACAAGTTTACTTTTCAAACTACTTATTGAACTTCTGTAACAAAGTGATCATTTATTAAATGCAATCAGTAATGGAGATACTAATTTTATGGTTAGGTTAATCATGAAAATGCACTTATTTTCAATGCTCGTTTCATCAATAATGAGACTTTATAAATTGTAGCGTCTACTCAAAAGTATTAATAGAATATCTTACCTTTAAATATGATTGAAATTTGCTACAAAACAAACTGTTAATAGGCGCCTCTCAAAGTCTCAAATAATAATGATTCTGCTATGAAAAGATGTAAACACACACAATACAGCAATGTGGGGGAATCAAATGGAGATATGCAACTTACCTTGCAAAAATCAGCTGTTGGAGATACACAGTTTTCTTTTTTCCAATTTGACCACTACGAATTGAATGGATTTACACTACTTTCTAGAGTGGAAAGTACAATGTTTTGCCACAAGATAGCATCAAAATGTCATTTTCATAAAAAAGTGGAGTTACACAATTTTCCGATTTCTCCATATTATGGAGTAATGCTATAATATGTTGAGATTATTATGTATCCTAAACACATGTTGACCTCATGTGAGGACAAAAGGTGTAGCATTCAAGAACATAGATGTCTCATATGAGGACAGTAAAATCAAATGGATAGAAATTAGAGTACAGGTTCCTCCAAAGAATTTGTGCATAATTCCAATATAGCTTATACCACAATGGAAACATTTAGCATAGATGAAAACATTGAAACAATCAACTTTATCACAAAAATATTTATTTGAAAAGTAACATAACCTAGAAAGATTCATAACATATAGGCCTTGAGTGAGGACAGATATATTTTGTGGAAATTCTTGATAACCAGATGAATTATTGCAATGATATTTTTATATATTTTAATAATTATTAATTATCAATAATTAATAAGAATTGTCAGTTATCCTACAATTCTTACATCTAATTGTGTATAGGGGAAAAAATTACCTTGAGTAAAAAACGATAGTTTCATGTGAAAAGTTCAGATGAAACTTGTAGTAGCTCATCAACAAGCCGACCACTGCCATGCAAATATTTCATTATCGTTCAGTCTCAGATGAGCAATACCAGAGCTGCGGCCGGCCAACCAGGGAACTAATAACAGTCTCATATGAGGACTGCATGCATTGGATTGACCAGAAACACACTGATAATGACTTTGTCAATGCTTTTATCGTATGTCCTCATATAAGGTCAAGATGCATGAGAGGGATAATTTCTCACTTAATAAACTACCTACAAACATAAGATATTATTAAAAAAATAGATATGATGGACATAATTACTGTACCAATAGCATGTTTTTTATTTAGTATCAGAAAACATGCCAAATCGACTACAAGAAATGTTGAGAAGTATGATGTGGCCAGTAAAGTGTACTTGCACCCAGAGACCCAAGTTAAGTTGAGTTTACATCACATAAGGGGGCCATTTCCTAAAATTAAGAAATGTGTAAAAAGCATACTTTTACAATATGTAAGCTCCCTAGACTCAGTATAAATAGTTTTGTGATTTCAGTAATCAATCAATAAACGGACTTTCCACTTGCAGGCTATTTGATACGGTATGGTTTTAGCTACAATGTAAAAGCGGTAAGAGCTTAATCAGATCTGCACAAAACTTACCTTTGTTTTGGCCAATGTCCCTTAGACTTGCTTTTGATGAGACCACAATGTATACACTTAAACTGTATTTGGTAATGAACAAACTCATCTTTTAGAAATCGTTTCACCCTTTTCCTTGCAGATTCTATTGCTCGTGAGTCACTAATCCAACACTGGATAAAATCCCTTTTTCTTTTTCAGTAATGTATGCTTGTAACACCTTAAACAATGAAAATTTCATGGTTGAAGAAGTAAGTTGATCATTTATATGGGAAACAGAGAAGGCGTGATAGATTAGGAAACCACTTTACCACTTTTCCCCAGTTGGCTTTCCAGGAGTTGGTATATTTTTCTATAATGAAGGTGCAATATCTAAAGTTTTGTTCTACATAGTATTGGCAATACAAAAACGACCAACCTTATTCCATTAAGAATAAATGTCGCGTTTGGAGAGTTCTTGCACAATCGCACACTTATATGGAGTTGAGGTTGTGCAAGTCACCTTTTTTGTGTTGAGGTTGTGCAAGTCTTTTAACAACACCTTCTTGGAGGAGTGAAGTTCAGCTTGAAACAATTTCTTTTTTACCCTCAATTTTAGCATATGCTGCACCATTTCTTTGGGTTTGATGTCTAGCTGATGCTGTTGTGGAAGGAGTGAATAAATCTGTAAGAAAAAACATTGTTCAACTTTTTGAACTGGAAAAAAATTATCCCAGTATAAATGTTACAGAAGAATCACTTAAATCAGAACTTATTGAGACCGGGGTTTATATGGCCTATAACAAATATTTAGAGGCATTGGCATAATTTCATTATTTTATCTGGGGTGGCAAGGCCTGGGCCTAGGGCCTAGCTGCTGGGGGGTATGGCAATTTTTTTCTAATTTGATGTTAAAATGATGAATTTGAGCATTTTTTAAAGTAAACCTTTGATCACATCAACAATAGAGTCGTTTGAAAAATGAATATCATGTATAAACAACTTTTTTACGTTTGGTCTGTTTTTAATCATTTGAATGCGTGACCTAGTTTCATTATAAATCAAGAAAAATTATTATGAAATTAAAAATGTTTTATGGAGGTTTTACTTCAGAGTTCCACTTTCCCCAGCAGAAGGGGAGAAATTCTTGAAAAAAAGCAGTGGGTATTTTACAGTGGTCTTCTAGTGTAAAAATCCTGCTAAGAATGTCGAATTTTTTCCATAGACTACAGCTACAGATTGAAAATTGATGAAAAGACAACTGATTAGAAGAATACAGTAGTTGAAATTAAGGCTGTGCAATGGGGTTTTAGTCATATTTTTTTCAAAGTTTCTTTGACTGGAGATTATTAGGCTAATGAAATGTAGTCTATTGCAATAAATAAAAAAAATTTCATTAATTATTTTCTGAGATATGAGCACTTAGAGTTAATTTTTGGGGGCAACCAGTATCATGAACGATTGTGAATAGAAAAGTGTAATTTTCAGGATCAATGTAACAAAGTATTTTTTTTTTTTTTTTTGTAATGAGGTATTTCATTTTTCAAAATTTTCATTTTTTTTTTTTTTTTAATTAATTTTTTTAAACAATCACAGAAAAACTATATTCCCGATTGAAATAACAAAATAAGTCATTGAAATCTCTCATATCCCTTCTAGTAATAGAGAGATTATTGTAAATCAAAATTAAATCGTTAGGTAGCCCCATTGCCCCAAAGTTTTCTTGGATTCTCTTTAGTTTTCCAGAGTTAACTTCCTCATGCAAATGTGCAAGCACGTTCACTCACACATATGCAAGGACTTGCTATGTTGCCGGTTTGAACCATATTCGTTCATCACTCACTCGCCCTTGTCAATGCTCCCGCACTCGCTCTGTCTACAGGATGCATTTTGTTTACAGTATAAACAAAATATTGAATATGCGATGAATAATAATTGCTTTGAATGACATGTCTCCATTAGCACTCTCACATTTCCTTTCCACTCTTTCACCCTCACTCTTTTTCTCTCAAATAAACATAATTATGCCAAATTGTGTTAAAGGAAGGAAACGAATTTTTCTTTATTTCTAAATTTCTTGCGATTGTTCCATAAATATTAATTGTACCTTACTCTTGTGATTACATTATGGTTTATTGGATAATTTACACAGTGAATGGGATTATATTGTAGGATTTCTTTGATAGATAATAAAGAGGCTTCCAATGAAAACTGTAGTAGAACTGCAATTGAAAAAGTTGCTCTACAAACAGAAATTTACTACAAATGATGAGATGAAATACTAAAAAAAAAAATATAAATTACAATTGAGTACATTATTCAACACAAAAATTAGGCAATAAATAAAAACATTTTTCATTTCAATCCTAGATGTAAAATTTTATTAGCAAACTAAGCTGTTTTACCTGTATCTGGGTGGTGTAACCATAGCGGATTTCAACTTCACATCTTGAAATAACGACCGTGTAAATATTAATTACCTATTGCCACAGACGAATGTCATCGTCTTTGGTATTTTGCTGTGATTATTAAACAACTCATCAATCAACTTATACATACCTTCACATTTTAAAATCAGTTTCAATTTTTAACAGTTACTAACGATTTCTGTTACCTGCTCTACATTTGTCTGACTGACTACAATTTATCTGACAATACTGACTTCTTCAGCTAATTCGTTCTTTGACTGAATAAAGACTCTCTCAATTATTCTATATCATCATCAACTACATGAGAATTCGTTGAGAAAATAACTACTAAATGTATTTCCTGATATCTCTTACTTATGAAACTTGGTTACTGTCCTAATTGCGCTATACAGTGATTCAGGTTTTTCTACATATCGACAAATTGGCAAAATTTTCAAATTGAGAACTCTTCTGAAAGTAAATTCAATGATCTAAGACTTCTTTCTTCTAACTTTTATGTGTTGGAGTGAGAATTTACATGATAAATGCAACGAAACATGAAGGTGACTTATTGTTCACAATAATACCTGATAACAACAATAAAAATACCTGATTTTTGAAAATTTATTGTGAATGAACAATTGAACGGCTAGGGCATGTTTCACAGAGACAAGATTTCACAGAGACAAGTTGTGCTTTTAAACGATAGTAGTGTCATAGGGACTGTTTCAGTATTTAATGGAAATAAATATCAACTTAATGTGGAGTATTATTTATTAGAACCTTGATTAACGTAGCGACATTAGTGAATGAATGCTAATAGCAACAACTGTTTATTTTGTCACGATCGGGTTGGCATAGTAACCGGGTCATACTATAACATCCCCTTCGTTTTATTTGAAAGAGTAACTAAATTAATATAAGTAGTAATCATTAAATCTCTGTGGAATGTTTCTAGTTCTTTGAGGCCTAGGCGATTTTTCTACCATAATAGTTGGTTTCTGATTCTCCACTATTTGGCTTTGGTCAGTCTTATCAGGCCTTACAAATATCTCGTTTCTCCTAAGTACTGAACCATCTTCTGTTTCAATGTTGAATGATCTGTTTCCTGTATCAGTGATAATCTTCCCTTTTGACCACTCATTTTCGGGTAGCTTCTTGTACCAGACGTTTTGTCCTATGTGAAGATCTTGACTTCTTGTTACTGCACTCTTATCATAGTATGTTTTACTCCTTGTTTTATTTTCCTCAATTCGATTTTTTATTTCTTCTGGCGCTATCAACATTTTATTTTTGTTAATATTTGGTATATCGCATCTCAACCATCTACCCATTATCCTCTTTGATGGGCTAAGGCCAATTTTATTTGGTGTGTTTCTGAACAATAACAGCATCTTGTAGAAATCCTCACCCTCTTCTAGACATTTTTTTATCATTCTCTTCATTATTTTAACAGATGCTTCTGCTTTGCCATTACTCTGAGGATAATGTGGACTACTGTTAATGTGGTTGAAATTCCAATCTTTACTGAATTCCTTGAATTCTTTAGATGCAAAATTTGAACCATTATCTGAAATTACCGTTTTAGGAACGCCATATCTACTAAAGTGTTTCTTACAAATTAGAATTAAACTTCTTGACGTCATGTCTTTCAGTTCATCTATCTCTATAAAATCAGAAAAAATATCCACAGTTACCAGAAATCTTCTTTTTCTTCCATGCATATCAATTTCAAAAACGTCCATACTGATTATTTCAAAAGGTGAATTTGGGGCTTCGTATGATTTCATTTTCAATTTTTTTGTTTATTGGTGAATTTTGCACAGGTCTCAATCAGTTCTCTGATTTCTGTAGTTATATTTGGCCAAAATATAGATTGTCTTGCTAATTTTTGTGTAGCTTCCACACCCATATGGCCCAAGTGAAGTTTCTTCAAGTATTCTTTTCTCAGTTCTTTTGGAATTATTATTTGGTTTTGTTTTAAAATAATATTTTCTTCTATGGTTATTAATTCACAACGGTAATTCCAAAAGCATTTTATATTATCGGGTACTTGTGCTCTAGTTTGTGGCCAACCTTTTTGGATTTGAATTCTAAGTTGTTTCAATTGTTCATCCTTCGTTGTTGATTCAGCAATTCTTTCAATTGACTTTTCTGAAACATCAACTCTATATCCATCATCATATTCAAGTCCAGTTTTCAGTGATTGTATAGTGCTTATTTCATCATACTCGTCTATTTTTTCTCTATTCACTTCGTATATATCATATTGTTTTTCAATGTTTTGCATGCTCTCAGGAGCTCTTGATAATGTATCTGCTAAATACATGCTTTTTCCTTGTCTATACTTAATCATAATGTTGTATCGTTGAAGAGATAAAATCATATTTTGCAATCTTCTTGGTGTTTTCAAAATAGGTTTCTTAAATATGGTCACTAAAGGACTATGGTCAGTTTCAATGATGACATCTGATTTTCCACAAATGTATTGATCAAACCGTTGACAAGCAAACAAAATTGCAAGCATTTCTTTCTCTATTTGTGCATAATTCTTCTGAGTGTTTGTAAGTGTCTTCGAGGCATAAGCAATAGGGAAACCTTCCTGCATTAGAGCACATCCAACAGCAAATGATGATGAATCGGTCTGAATCACTACAGGTTTCTTTGGATTATAGTATCTCAGAAGGGCTGCTTCCGACACTATTTTTTTTATTTCATTGTATGCATCATCTTGTACTTTTGTCCATATAAATGCTTCTTCTTTTTTTACTAATTTTCTTAATTGTTCAGTTTTATCAGATAGATTAGGTATATTATCTTGCTAAATATGTTACCATGCCTAAAAAACGTAATATATCTTGAGGTTGAGGCATATTAATGATAGCTGATATTTTACTTTTCTGGTTTAACTCCTTCTGATGTTAATACATGACCATAGAATTTTATTTCTTTCTTGCATAGGTTTGTCTTTTCTTCATTCAACTTAACATTTTCTTGTCTGAGTCTATGAAATAATTTCTCTAAATTTTCATCGTGATTCTTCTGTGCATCACTATTATTATCGCCATATCCCACTATAAGTATGTCATCAGCTAAGACATGTATTCCTCTAAGTCCATGTGTGATTTCTAACATTTTCTTTTGAAAAATTTCCATTGCTGTAGATAATCCAAAAGGTAGTCTGAGATATCTGAATTTACCAAAAGGTGTCCAAAATGCTGTTTATTTACTAGCTTTTTTAGTCAGCTCAACTTGCCAGAAACCTTTCTTTGCATCAATAGTGGAAAATATCTTTGCTTTGTTCAGTTCTGGAATAATTTCATCAAGTGTTGGCAATTGTTGTTTAGTGTCTTTTATTGCTTGGTTCAAAAATGTTGGGTCCAAACTATGCGTGTTATTTTTCTTTACAATAGTAACATTACTTGTCCAATCTGTGTATCCAGGTTCTTCAACTATGATATTTTGTTCTACCATATTTTCAATTTCTTTTCTCAAATCTTCTTTCAGTGCTACCGCAATTCTCCTTGGATTTTGTTTTATTGGTGGTCTGTCATTTATAATTTCAATGTCTACTGGCCCTTTCATTTTTCCTAGTCCTTCAAAAATGTCCATGAATTTCTCCACTATTTGTCCAGTTGATTTTGGAATATTTATCAATCTGTTGTTTATGGTAGGGGAGATGCTTGTACCTTGGGTCAGTTTTGTTCTCTTACCCACAATTCAAAAATCAGTTATATTTTGAACTTGTTTTCAATTTTATTGAACTAAACATATTATTAGGACCTTGAGAAACTCATTTGAATTCTTTATTATAGTATTTACTATTTTTTTTAATTAATTTAAAAAATAAATTGATAGGTGTACCTTGGACCACCTTAACTGTACTCTGGGCAACCCCGCATTGTACCATGGGTGAACTCTATGTACCTTGGGCCAAAACATTATATATATAAAAGGAAGAGGAAAAATAAACAACAAATCAAATAACTAAGTGTATTTAAGATTCAATACAAAGTACAAAGGATATTCAAAGTAAATCAAGTTTTTAAATTAAGTAATAGGCTTATAGAGCTTAACAGACTTATAAAACTTCAAGCCCTGAAAATGACACTGGAAATGAAAGCTGTCCCCTTCTACCTACAACTGGGGGCGGAAGAATTACAACAATGTCTTCTTCTTGAATTTCCCCCTCATTATTCTCTTGTTGCCAAACAAAAATCGAAGACTTCTTAATACGTCTAGCAAATTTAACAACAGGATAGCCTTCAACAATGTTATTTATTTGTCCAACATAATGTTTTATTGTGGTTTTTGTCGCGAATTTTACCAGAACCCATTTATTGAGCTGATTTTTTATTGGTCCCCCAGAAAATATCTCTTCATCTTTTTCCTCCTCCTTCTCTTGTAGTTCATATTGCTCAATCAGGTCTTTTATTTCAACGTTGCTTTCCTCAGATACAAATGAGGCTAATGAACTATCTGATGATGAATCTTCTTTTTTTCTCTTCTTTAGGCTTACTTTCTTTACTTTCTTTTCATTTTCTTTGGAACTCTTCCTATTAATTTCATTATCAAACAGTGAAATTCTAGATTTAGGCTTGATTTCTTTCACTGTGATATTTTTTTTAAACAGTTTCTTTTTCTTTTTTTCTGTCTCACTTGCTACTTCATTTTTTTCGGGGGTGTCAGTCAAGATTCTGCATCGACCAGGTTTCCTACCCTTAACAGCAGGATTTCTTCTTTCTGCTTTTGGAAATGGTCTTATTTCCTCTACCGATTTAGGGGTTAGGGGCTTGTTAGTGGAGGTACTTGGAGTGGAAACCATTGTGCTACAAGAAGGAACAGGATCCAATGATGATGAGGGTCCCTGAGCAAAAACATCTATATTAGTAGGACCTGTGACAGGAGAGACAATCATTGAGCTAGAAAGATCAGGGGGAAAACCTGGGTCATCAACTAGTTCTTCAGCGTTTATCAAAGTGCTAGTCTGAGGGGAAGTGTCACAAGTCCTAGACTCTGGGTTGGGCCTGTCACTTACAAGGCTAGCTGAATATTCATGGTCAAGGAATATATTCCTATTAAAAGGCCACACACCAGATGATTTAAACCCAGATATTATGTTTGAGGGAGTGAAAGCCAATGGGTAGGCCTTACCGCAGATACTTGCTATGTTATAAATTGTCAATGGTTTTCCAGGGTTTGACAAAAACCAGCTTTTTGAAGCATCATTGTAATAGGTCTTGAAAGGACCAAAAACTCCCCTGTCTAGAGGCTGGAGTTTGTGGCTTGTATGGGGTGGTATTGTTAACATAACTATACCATTCTCTCTTGCTATTTCATTGGCCTCAATAGAAATGTGGGACTCATGGTTATCCATGATAATCAATACTTGATCATTCTGGCTTGGTTTCACATGCTTAATAAAATGGTTCAAAAATTCTAAAAAGACGTCAGCATTGGACCAGCCAGAAATGTGGCAAGTGCCAATACTTCCAGGTGGGGCTCCATGAAGCATGTGGCTTTTGAAATTCACACGAGGGAATACAAAAACAGGTGGAATTGAATTTCCAACTGCATTTATGCATGCAAGCATAGTTGTGTTGAATCCTCTCTCAGTTGAGGTAATTCCTCCTACCTGCTTCAGCTTCCTTGAGGCAATCACTTTTGGAGGAGTGTGGACTGAAGAAACTCCTGTCTCGTCCATATTGTAGATCTTTTCTGGTGTAAATTTATATTTGGACAGTACACTTTCATACTTGTCAAAAAACAACTGAACAATTGGTTTATTAAAACCTGATGCACGAGCAATACTTGTAGGTCTTGGAGTTCTTAGTGACAACTCCTGGTTTCGTTTGCGGAAATCAACAAGCCACTGCTCTCCAGCTTGGCAATTGACATCCCACGATGATGGATACTTCTTCTTATTAGACTTTGCAAACTGATATGCCAGCTTCTTCATATCTTGTTTAGTTAATCCGTAGTGCATAGAGCTGGCAGTTAATAGATAGTCCCGCAGACACATCTCTTCTTCCTTAGAAAAAACTTGATGAATTGAAGTGTTGTTTCTGTACTCAAATTCTTCATTTCCACTTGCAATGTGAGCTTCAAAATGTCTCTGCAGTGTTGTGCGCTTTACATTGCACAGTTTTGCTGCATTTCTAATTGAAGATCCTGATTCAAGAACAAGTTTAATAGCCTCCTGCAGTTTTTCAACAGACACTTTTGGGCGTTTGATCCCTTCCTTGCTCCTTGGCATCTAAAGTTAAAAAAAAGACATTGTAAGAATTCATGTATTGTACCTTGGGCCGGCCCAAGGTACAAGGAGTGTTTGTGACCCATGGTACAATGATGGTAGAAACAATTTTTAGGTTAAATTACCTCAACAAATAGTTTGTCTAGAAACCTAATCATAGCGTCATTTTAAGCCTATAAGAATACTTTTGATGAATCAAGTATTGAAGTAATCATTATATACTTACTTTAATAATACTGAAGTCGTAACTAAGTCAAAAAATATTTACTTTTGCACTTGTAAAACAAACTTTCACTCATGTTTAGACAACAACCAAGATTAGACATTCAAGTGTCAGCTGGGAAAGTTCTTACAGGGATGCAACTACACTGCTACCTTCAAAACTAAAATTCCCTGCATGGAGAGAGAAATACCTGGGGTGGCCCAAGGTACAAGCATCTCCCCTACTCTTTTCATGCGATTTTCTACTGTTTTTATTGTTGTGATCTCTTCACAGTATTTGACAAGTTCTAAATTAGCACATTCTTTGTAAGATAAAAGAGGAGTGTGTTCATAAGCGACTATAATAAAACGACAATTGTGAATTCTATCATCTTTTCTCACTTTGATATAATATTCTCCTTTGACATCTAAACTGGTACCATTAACCGCTCTCAAGTTAGCCTTACATGGTGATAACACAGCCTTTTTTTTATTCAAAATATTACTTAAGAGCTTTTTCGCCCATGATATTACAACTTGCACCAGTATCAATTTGAAAAATTACATCTTTTTCATTGTTCTCTAATATCACTTTCAGAGTTACAAACACTCCTTCTTCACTGAAGATCTTATTTTCAACTCGAAGTTGATTATATTTCTTAATTTCTTCAGAATTCACATCAGATTTGTCATCATTTTGAATTCCTTTAATTTTCTTTTTTCTACACATGGATGTATAATGACAACGTAATTCACACTTATTGCATTTTACTAATCTTGCTGGGCATAAATTCAATTTTTTATGTCATTGTTTTCCACAATATGAGCAAATTTTTGATTCCTTACTAGCTCTGTTATTGTTGTTTTTGAATGCTATCTTACCTATTTCATTCTCTTTTGTACTCTCGATACTTTCTAACTGCCTTTTTGTTTCTTCACATGATTTACAAATTTCTATTGCTTTTTTTAAAGTTAAGTCTTTCATTAGCCGAAGTTTTTCTCTCAAATGGATATTATTAATCGAGCATATAATTTTGTCTAACATTAGCTCGTCTTGCATATCTTTGTAATTGCAAAGCCTAATTTGTGTTTTCAATTTCATGAAATAGTCTTGGAATGGTTCATTATCTGACTGTTTGAGATTGTTAAAAATGTACCTTTAATACCTGACATTGAGCTCTGGGGCGAGTTTCTTTGTGAGTGCATCGAGTATCTCATTGATAGTTCTTGATTCTGGGTTATCTATAACCTTGTATATCACTTTGCATGCTTCATCTCCTATCACAGCCATCATTTGTGCAACCTTAATTCGTTCTTGTTCTGAATCCAGGGGCACAGTTCGATATCCCATCCAGTGAAATAATCGCACGAGTTTCGATACCAGATGGAAGTATCGATACTGTTTTGCTTATCAACACATCTGTTCTGTATCATCCGAATGATACAAAACAGCTGATAACGTGTTATGTTGCGTTTTAACTACACATTTACACTTCGAGGACGATTTGCAGTCGTCAATTGACTGCAAGTTGTTAAATTTACAACAAAAAGATAATATTAACAACGCAGATCATCATGGAACAAGAAATCCAAAAATTTTAAACAGTTTTTCTTTCAAAAATTGTCTGTGCAGACATCAGGCAAAGCCCACCAAGCCTAACAAACATAATATGGTTAGCAATAGGAAAGGTTTGGTTATGCAGTTCCATTCCAGTTTCCATTCCACTTCATTCTATTCACGCAGACTACACTTCTGCGCATGCGTGAAATGTTCGCACATGTGTAGATTTAAAAGGTCGTGTTCAGTCACATCTAGCCAGGTTAGGTTAGGTTAACTAGCAGTACATCAATCAAACTGTTAGGTCGTCCTACAGGATACCACCCATATTTTGCATATTCAATCCAACCTCACCTAACCCAAAATAGCCTAACCAAACCAAAGCCTAACCTCATAAACCTAATCAGCCAAAGCCAACTTAACTTACCCATAACTAACCAAAGGTACAGAATGATACGGAAGAAAGCGAGAGAATGATACGGAGCAGTTCTGTCAATAGGTATTGGCACTAAAACATATACGATTCAAATATCATCTTCAATGCCACAAAAATGTTATACCCATGTTAAATATATACCTTAGTTAAATATATACATATATGTATTACTTTGTATAAATAGAATGAAATTACCTAAACCTACAACACTACCGATCCAGTTGTTGCAAATGAACATATCACATTTCAGCCTACGTGAGTAAATATTTATTTATTCTCTATTAAAATTTAATTAAATGTTTTATTTTTGTATTTATAATATTGTAAAGTAAACAATAATAAACTACATTTTGTTTACAATACGATTCCAGACATCAATTCATGCGTTAACACTTTAAGTGCCAAGCCATACATGTGGAAAGATTGTCCAGGACCAGGCTCATTTAACCTAATGAACATTGTGTGTGATAATTGGATACACATGGTCCAGAAGCACTAAACTCGTCATTGTGGGCCATTTGTATCCATCTGGATACACAAGATAGAGATGATGAAATCTTATTATTTTGAGCCTTGACAGTGCATATCTGTAAGAAAAATATTAATTTTTTGGCAAATTATCAATAGGCTATCCAATGTAACCGACAATTAATAAATAATAGAATAAAGAATTAAATAATAATTGAATAAAGTTTCCACTCACCATTTTATTTTTACATTCTCTGGTTTCAGCTATTCAATTTTTGTCTTTTGAATGATATTATTTACAGGATTTTGTATTTTTAACTGTTTTAGGTCTTTTTTGGTCGAACAACATGCTTTGAAAAAAAACAATTATTGCACATGAATTTATCAGGGCAGGCGGAGCACTTCTGTTTCAATTGTTTAGCATGTTTCACTGCATGCTGACATCCAAATTGTTTTGAAAGAGTTGTGTAGCACTGGTTACATCTTCCTTTTTGAATGGTGTCCTCTAGTCGGTGCTGATCAGTGCAAGGAAGGTCATCTGTATGGATCTGTGAACTTCCAATAAGGGCAAGACTCAATTCTTCTCTGAATTGAGTAATTGATACTGATTTCCTTGTGATGCTGTTGTGGAGGTGGAAAGCATTGATTACCGAGGTATTAGTAATGAATTCTATTGCAAGTTTTCTGTACCACTTGATACCTTTCCTGATTGTGGTTGCATAGGATGATAACTGATCGCTCACATCAATAAAGGATTTTGCTTTATTGTAATCAACCACAACATTTGGTTTTTCTCTATTTCCCACTTCTATCAATTCAGGTACATGTTTTGTAGACAAAAATAGCACATCTCTTCTGTCTTTCCACTTTCCAACTACAACTGATGTATTGCTCTGTAATGCAATCATTTCTCCTCTCTTCAATGGCTTTTGAGTGACTGCTGTTGGGTTGTGTTTTCTGTTTGTCCTTAGTGTACCAACCAAATGTGTTTTATTGTCCATTAGATGATGAGCCAATTCAACACTTGTATAAAAGTTATCAGTATAGAGAGTCCGGCAAGAATTGAGTAGGTTTCCCATTAATTCTAAAACAACATCAGTGGCGAGGCCTCTTCCTGGTCTATCTTCTCTCCCTGCATAAATTTTGGCAGAATGAGTGTAGCCACCTTTAGTACATAATTTAAAAATTTTAACACCATATTTATGCCTTTTCCCTGGTATGTATTGACGGAAGGATAATCGCCCTCTAAATGGGACCATTGTCTCATCAATGCAGATAGATTCACTAGGATTGAACATTTGACCAAATTCATCATTCAAAATATCGAGAAGAGGAGAAATTTTATTAAGTTTATCTCCTGCTACTGCTGTTTCATTATTAGAGAAATGAATATTTGCCAAAATATTCTCAAATCTATTTCTGGACATCACTGAGGAGACTTTACTTTTATAGAGAATCTGAGTACTCCAATAGCTCTTGATACTTGGTTTTTTATCAAGCCCCATCCATATGAGAATACCCAGAAATTTCTTGATCTCTTCAACTGTCACATCCCTCCATGCATTTAGTCTGGAATGAGGAGTTATATTATTTGCATCTCTATTCTTTGATATTTTTTGTCGAGCATACTCATTTGTATGATCAACTATGAATCTAAACATATCCTCATCAATAAAAAGGTTGTAAAAGTTTAATGGCTTCATGTCAGTGTCCTTCACTCCCTCGAAACAAGCTTCAGTTGGTCCAGTTGGGGAGGTAAACCTAAAACTTTTCAAGTTCCCAGAGACATTATACCAAGTAACATTTGTTGGCCTACACTGATTTTGGTTCATCACTTGAATTTGGCTGTCTTCAGTTGAACTATCTTGATCAGTAGATGTAGATGGAGTGTGTGATGTTGGTATTTGCTGATTGGTAGATGAACTGTTTGTATTGGATTCCAAGAGTGAACAGCTTGTACCTTCAGTGGTTGAAATTGAATCATCAACTGCAGAGAATGCATCAACTGAAAATGATGTTGTAGGTACTGGATCCAGAGAGTTTTCTGGTGGGACGATTATTATTGGAATGTCTTGGATATTGAAAACCTGTGACTCTTGTTGATTGTTGGAACTTTGATCAGAATCTTCTTCATAATATTCAGAGTCTTCTTCATTCAGCCACTGTTCAATCAATCTGGATCGCTTGGAGTCAGGACTCTCATACAACTGTGAACGTTTCATGCTTACTTATAGTATGATCAAACTCAGCCTTCTGTTGGTGAATATATCTATATATCTTGATGTAGTTTCAAGTTATCGATGTAAAAGAAATAATAAATCTGTAGCCTAAATAAACAATACATCCAACACTCCAATGTTCATGTAGAGACTGGACTTTGAACACTTGATTATGATTTACTTACTGTCCTTTCAAAATCTAGATGATCAGTCAAGAAACTAAAACTCATAACTAATGTTCCGTGAATGTTTACCGAAAATAAAACTATAAACTATACACTAAAAGCACGATAAAATTTTGAAAATGAATGTTTATACACTGACTACAATGTTCATGTAGAGGCTAGAATTTGAGCTCTTGATTATGATTTACTAATCTCCGTTCGAGATTTATATAATCATTCAAGAAACTAAAACTAATGGTATTTATTTAGTATCCGAACTTTTCGATTTTTCCAACAATTTTTTCCCCACACACTCAAAACACACTAGTAAGTAATAATACACTGATATTTTGTGGGGGCAACACTTATTTGGCATTCAAATTAGAGTTTTCTGATGGAACTATTTTTCTCCCGCGTATGAATACTATGAACACACTGTAACACTGCCAGACTAGGCTAGGTTAGGATAGGTTTGGTTTAGAGCTTAGCAAGGTCGGTGAAGTAGCCATTCAATCCAAAAATATCATAGTTTGATAACATATGTTTTTTTTGAAATGAAAAGATTTTGTGTTTGGTCAGATCGACAATTATTGTTAGATCACATGGAAGATATACATTCATATTTATTCATTATGTGAGATGTGTGATAGAGAGTGCGAAAAGGACGTGATTGAATTTTTGTTCAGGCATGGTGTTTTTAAAGAGATTTCTGTATGTTTAAAGTGTGGTGCGGAGTTGATTGTGAATAAATCAAATTTTAAATTTCGTTGTCAAAAGAAAATTCGAATTGGGAAGAAGGCGGCTGCGGTTTGTGGCTTTACTGGCTCGGCAAGGGTGGGCTCGTTCTTGGACAATTGTAGACTCCCAATAGAAAAATATTTCTATGCGCTGTACGATTCCAAGGTTTGGAGTCAAAAAAGCGCATTTCGCCGGCTACCTTGCCGAGTTTCAGTTTAAGCGCCGATATCAGCGGGAGGAGCGTTTGCATTACTTTTTTAAAGCGGCTGCGGAGTTGTATCCCCCCAAGTATTGAAAGGTTAGTAAGCTTACTTTTCTTCAGATATGTGATTATTGATTTGATTTATATGGTTTAATGGTTGGGAGTTCATAATATGTTTGCAAATTATGAATTTTATAAATGAAAAATAAAATTTTCGTAAAAAAAAATTTTTTTCGAAAATTTGAATTTTTGGGTAAAAGAGACGCGACCCCCAAAGAATTTCAACGGATTATTACTTCGTGGGGTGTGTAGATGTCACAAAAAAAAAAATTGTTGAAAAAATCGAGAAGTTCGGATACTAAATAATTACCAAACTAATAACTGATATATATTTACCGAATATATTTTTGAAAAGCAGCGAAAACTTATTAAAAGTATTATTTAAACATCAACTCTTTGCACGAAGCCACTAGTCTGGCCTAAGTCACACAAACTGGATGAAAACAAACTTTTAGGTTAGTAGAATCCAAGACCAAGTCAATATAGACATTATCCAGGGCCTTATGAATCAGAAACAACACTTTGTCATGGTTAAAATGTGAGAATATTCTATACATATTAGTTCTAAAACGACGTAAACATGTGATCTAATCGGATACACATGGTCTGATGGGCAGTTCCTCTGTGTATACTCTAGGATACACATGGCACAAATGCAGTTTTATACAGACTCTTTGATACGCAAAACATTTCTGTAACACAATTCCAATCGATAGTATGAAGTATCGATATCGACACTTCCATCAGGTATCGAAACTCATGCGATTATTTTACTGGATGGGATATCGAACTGTGCCCGAATCCAGTCCACTTGCAAGTTCATAATTTTTCCATTGTTTTTTTTTTAAATTCTACGTTGTCTCGCAGGTTTCCGTTCAATTCCATCTTGTTGGGTGGTGGTACATATCTTAATTTCTTGTTGGAGTCGTGATTCTTCACATCAACATAAAAGTGGCTCATAACAACTAACTTATAAAAAGTAATATCTTCGTTTGATCAATATTAACTTCAAAATTTTTGGTGAAATTAATAGTTTAATTTATTTTGGCTAATCAAAATGTGTGATTTTATGGGTAGGCTATAAAAAGAAGATTACACGCAAGATTTCATCATTTTTTTTACTATAGCATGGTAAGCTTAGGCCCATCTTATCCTGGGTGCAAATGTACTAATTAGCCTAGAATACTTCTAGTATTATTTTTATACAAAGTTCCTCAGTGCAACTCTGATTCTGTGAAATAATTAAAAATAAACATAAACCTATTTGAATTGACAAGCATAGCAGATGTCATTGAAACTGGCGGTTGGCGAATGACTGTTATAGTTCGCGCAAGCTAAGAAGACACGCCGTTACAATACACTTTACATTGTAACGGCGTGTCTTCTTAGTTTGTGCGAACTATATTAATGCTCAGCTCTGTCAGGACAGATTTTAAGTTGATTTGTAAATTGTTGAGTTCTTTCTGTTTTCATATGCTGTAAAAACATATAATATATACTATTAAATAAAGGACTGGTACAGTCAAATAATGACGATTTTTTAAAAATATATTTATTGCCTTTCTTTAATAAATTGTCTGTTGAGAAGATACTAAAAATCAAGGCAAATATAAAAATTCCATTTAAAAGTTTATCTTTTTTAAATTTAATTTATTTTATCAGTTGTTCGAAGAAATACTTTCAACATATTTGCTCTTGCCTTTTGGATATTTCATAAAGGATTGGAAACTGACAACCAACTATACTGACAGCTCATTTGACATTAGCATTATGCTATTGAACGGGAATAAGTAAGCATTGAATTTAGTTTGGAATACAAAACTTTGTATTTGAGTTACTCTCCATGATCATCATGTTTTCTATGCAGAAAGTTGAGTGTAATCTGTTTGGAGAATAATTTTAATGATCTGTTCAGTTTCAATTGATAGTTTTGAAATACTATTGCTATGAATAATTTTAATAATTCAGTAGATATTGTTTGAATCCTTCAATATCCCGTTGTACGTCGAGTTGTACAATCCTGGGATTTTTCAAAATTATCCTAGGAAAACCTGGAATTATGCATGAATTTTATAATTTCGATTTTGTAGACACCCTGTAGAAGCAAGTAGTTCTAAAAGAGGCAGTGTCACAGAACCAAGTTCTCATAGAGACAAGGTAACAGTTTTATAATTATATGCAGTTTCATTGGGACAAGTTCTCACAGGAGGAAGTTCGCGTGGCGTGTTGCCTACAACTGAACATGAAGGCATTCCATTTGTTTTAGTAAATTGAATGTGTGCTGTATTTTAATCATATTATATTATGTATATACTGTATTAGACCGAAAGAATAATGTTAATATGTATCTAATATAAAATATATAAAAGCCAAATAGCCTACCACTTATTCATCACCGTTTCTTGAAAACCACATGGCCAAAAAAGTTTAAATTTGGTAAAAATTGTCACTTTGTAGTGGCAAAGGTGATATTGTGGAAGGTATCCATAATGAATAATCAGACGAAATTGTCACAACCACATTTATTAAAAAATTGAGAAACTAGTTTCGGTTGTCATACCATTATCAATCTCAATCAAACTAAAACTAAAGTACAGAGAAGCTTAATATATACTGAACATTGAATGGTACTATTGGCTAAGTGAGAAAGAGGCTGACCTTCATCAAAGGTTGTGATTGACTGATAAGTCACGTCCCCTGGTGGGAGGAGTAAAAAGAAAAAACGAGTCAAATCAATAACTAAAAACTGTGAACATCTAGAAAGCAACAATGAAGAATAAAATATGTACTAAAGCTAGAATTAAATAAAATTGAAACTTAAAAATTAGAAGCTCACTGAATTGCAGTCAAGGTCAACCGAGAGATACACTAAAGAACTGTTTTTTAAATGTAGGCTGGAATTATGATGAAACCAAGTTAGTAGTATTGAATTGGTTAAAATAAATTTGGTCATTTAAACTAGAATTGGAATCGTTTTTTACCAACCTAGTTATCTCCAAAGCTTCTAAAATGTTCAATTGTCTGCCTTTGCCAATCGAATGCAGAAATTCAACATTTTCTTCAGCCTTGAACTTGTGCCCATTATTAATGAGATGTTCAGCAAAATTTGAATCTCCTTTTTGGGTTTTCCAATCCCTGATGTGTTCATTTATTCTACATTTAAAACTTCTACCGGTCTGACCCACATAACAAGCATTACAATCACCGCAATTCAATTTTTAAACCCTACTTTTATCCCAGATATCAATTTTGTCTTTACTACACCCAAATAAACTTTTTAAAATAGGTTTGGTTTGAAAAGCTACATCATAACTGTCAGGGGCGCACCCAGACTTTTGGTTTGGGGGGGCTTACCCGTCCTACTTGGTAAATTTTGGTACTGAGGGGGGGGGGGGGTTGAAATGGGTTCAGTTTAAAGGGAATCAGCTATAGGGAATAAAATGTGTCAATGTTTTTTTTTTATACAGTGTTTCAAGAGATCAAGATAATTCTCAGACAACAGAAAATAAAAAAATCACATGAATGTAGGTCTGAAAACGCTTTGTTTCAGAAATAAAGAGGATGGAAGATTACAGCTATTATCATCATTCATTCAGAAATATCTAAGGCCTTTATGTAGGTGGTATGAATTCAATTGAAATTAGCTACAAGATTTACTACCATACTACCACAAATTTGTATGATTCCCACATCATTCTGAGACTGGTACTTGGGTAATGAAGTGAACGAAAAATGCCAGTCTCAACACGAATCAAGATCACCAAATCTTTGAATTAGTGGGATATTTCATAAAATGACCATGAAAACATTTTATTTTCCATTATAGGCCTAATGGATTAATAAAATTAATTTTCAATGAACCAAAAAAATCAATTTCTCCTTCAAAGCTTGTGAATTCCTTTTTTGGAATGAAATATGAATGTACTCAATAGTCAAAAACGCTCACAAAAAGTTTATAAAGTCGAGTTTATTGAATCAAAGCACACTAATTTTAAACGAATGCTTTTAATTTTCTATTGTTTTGATATAACTTAAATTCTGATTTTATGAACACTGGGTGCGTTATTCGCAATCAATAGCCAAGTTCATACCTTTCAATTTGAAAAAAATGCTTCTTTTGGCCTCTTTTTTGTGTATTTCATAGAATAACTCAATAATCACGGTAGTTAATGTTTTATTTGATTTTTCAGCTCATTTCTCATCAAATGTATCCGATTTACCACCTAAATGAGAGCTCTAGAAGCCTAGAGTTTTCTGAATGAGTTGAAGAAAGCTCGTCATTCTTCCGCTTTCTTTATTTCTGAAATGAAGCGTTTTCGAAGGAATAAGCTTTTGTAATCTGGCAGATTCCTTGCGATTTTTTTCGCAAACACCTTTTTTCCTTTTTTAGGAAAGTTATAGGTGTGAGCCGTGGCAGGTATCTGTTCTGTGAGATAAGATAAGCTGCAAATTCCTGGGCCCTCTTTGTAAGAGTGACCGCGATTGGATCGGCCACCTAAAAAGACTGTTCTCTGCTAAACAATCACTTCTCGGTGATACGGCCTTCCCTAAAACTATAGGTCCAACTCATCAATTACCATCGTCTAACTCATTACCCATGCATAGTTCTCAGACCCATCTGGGCTTCATCCTCCATAAATAACGTTACATTATTACTGTAACGTCAAATGTATTACTGGTCCAAAAGGTTATAGAGTCTCGAGATCCTGTATTACATTACATGATTATCAGATCGATATGAGTGAATCGAATTATTTTCATTATATGAACCTAGCCGCCTAGTCGAATTAAATTCTGCCAGGCTACAAACTCCATTTCCACCTATGTAACTCGAAATACACGACTTGATAGAGTAACGATATTGTTATAAACACCACTATCCTATTTAGCAAGTGTGAAATGTACGGTATAAAACTCTGGAGTCCATATTACATAGTCAATTCGCTTGAAAATTTTCAACATTTTGATAAGGATTTCAGGACCTGAGGGCTTAAGCCCCAATGCCCCCGTTAAGCCACTGGTTATGAACATTATAATATTTGAAAAGTGTGGAAACATGAAATGTACAATCACTAACCAGCCTGGAGCAAATATTCCCTACAGTCAATTTGCTTGGAAATTATCAACAATTTTTTAAGGACCTCGAGTTCTTGGGGGGGGGCTTAAGCCCCCTAAGCCCCCCCCCCCCTGGGTGCGCCACTGATAACTGTTCTTTTTCAATTCTTTCCCCAATTTATCAGATACGGTAGTACCGTTATCCATAACCTTTCCCCAGTATCAGTTACAACAACATGCTAGCACTGATTGCTAGTCTCCTACTCATTTTATTTAAAATTTTATTGACATCGATCTCCTCATATGCATTTGTAATAGCTATCTGTTTAATCTTACTCATCTCTTTTTCAAAGTGATGTTTGCTCATTGGAATAGTTGAAGCTCTATAAATCAGAATCTTGAAAGCTGCAAGTTTGTGGGATATGGGGTGACATGAGTGATGAGGTATGATTACATCGATATGAGTTACTTTTCTGAAAATAGAGAAATTGTGGGCTCCTGTGCTATGGTTTATTCTTAAATCTAGAAAGTTTAAAACGCTATTCTCTTCTAACTCTATAGTGAATAGAAATGAATAAATAATCTTATGGTGTAAACTATTCAAATAGCTAAGGAAATTATTTAATTGTCTATTACTACCCTTCCACAAACAAATAATATCATCTACATATCTAAACCAAATAAGCAATCCTATCCTTAAAATTATTATTTTCAAAAATTCAAGTCTATCTTTAAATAATTCAGCTAGTAGTGGTGAAAGGGGTGAACCCATCGCACATGACACTACTGGTCTTATGTTAATATTATTCTTGTGGAGTTTAGGCTGACCAAATAATCTGGGTGGGTATGGGTTAAATATTAAATAACTGTTAAATATTTGATTTCCTGTTTATCAATTAACGTTAAATTAAATAAATATTAAATAAATAATATTAAATAACTATTAAATATTAAATAACTGTTAAATATTTGATTTCCTGTTTATCAATTAACGTTAAATTAAATTTGTGATTTTTTTGCAGTTATTCCTCCCATCAGGGGGCGTGACTTGTCAGCCAATCACAACCTTTGATGAAGGTCAGCCTCTTTCTCGCTTAGCCAATAGTACCATTCAATGTTCAGTATATATTAAGCTTCTTTGTACTTTAGTTTTTGTCTGAGATTGATAATTGATAACAACCGAAACTAGTTTCACAAATTTCTTAATAAATGTGCTTATGACAATTTCGTCTAATTATTCATTATAAATGGTCAGTTGACGCCTTGGAAGTGGCATTGCAGCGCGACTTGCACAATCGCATACATTGCACTTCAAATAGACACGCGCTTTGTCGCTGGAGGTCACCCGATAGAAAAATCCATCGTCAATATGGTGCAGTGTTTATTGCATAACGATACGATTTCCTTAATTACATCCATGACGGAATTCAATCAACTACTGAACTCGCAACGCAGAGTTAAAGCATCCTCGTAGGGGGGAGGCAAACAATACTAACCAAATATATTTTTTTTTGAGGAAGGGTATGTGGAAAACACATGTTAAATATTTCCTGCCGCCAAAGTGCAATAATTTCCGCCTGGCACTAACATTTTCAGAAAGAGAAGTGTTTGGTTCACTTTGTTTTTATGCTTCAGTGAACATAGTCTATTAGTTGGGTAGTTCTACTATACCTGAGCCCATTGGTTCACTAACCGGGCTTTCCCAAAAGTACCTAACGGAAAACATTTTTCTTGTGGTATAATACTTGATGGAATTGATGGAATCCCTGTCCCTACATACTCATTGCACTTATGTAAATTTTGAAAGTTTATTAACTCGTCGTTCAGAAGGTTATTGCTCAGTTGAATCAGAGCTACGATTAAAAATATGATTTCATCTAATTTTTCACATTCTAACTTTGCCTTATAGTTGAGCGGTATCAAGCAAAAAGGAACAAAGCCACAAAACAAAAATTTTGAGTCATGGAGCATCAATCAAAGCATCACATGATAAATCCAATTTTATTTCAAATCTGTTAATTCCATACTAACATTATTAAAGTTATTTTTTATTTATTTTTTTTTTAGTAGTATAATAACGTTCTTGGACTATCAGTTTCATTAGACATAATTATTTTATTAGGGTAGGTTCTTTTTTGTGATTTGAATAACAACTGCTTTGTCTTTAAGCAGAAAGGAACCAGATAGCTGGTTCTGTTCTCTGAAATTGTAAACAGTAATATTGCAGCTTTTGTAAGGGAACCATTGAGAGTTGGTTCTATTGTATAAAATTGGCTAATTGGAAACAGTAGGGGAGATCAGTGTACCTTGGGTCAGTTTTTTTATTGCTGAATATTTTCCAAGCTATCAACTATTTTAAGTAGGTAACAATTCTATTAAATGAAGACCATATTTTAGATGCTCTGTAATTTGTTTTTAAATTTATTCTCAACAAATAACGTATATAATGACTTATAACCAAATATTATTAAATGGTCCAAGGTCCCTGGAGCTGTTGAAGCTACTGCAGTCTCAGAAGTTGATGCAACCCCTACAGTTGCTGGAGCTGTTGTAGCTATTGTAGTTGCAGGAGCTGTTGTATCTTCAGGAGCCAGTTTATCTGTTACTGTGCTTGACAGGAAGTCAACATCTGTGAAAATGTGTCTGTTGAAAGGAAAGATACCAGATTTTTTAAACCCTGCAGTGATGTTGAGAAGTGTAATTGCTCTGGGGTATGCTTCACCAATGCAGGCTGCAACTTCATAAATTGAGAACATAGTTCCTGGGTGTGACAACTTCCAGGAATCATGGGCTGCACTATAAAACAAATTGAATGGCCTCATACAACTCACATCCAGAGGTTGCAACTTGTGGGAACAGTGTGGTGGGATAGTCAGCAGTGTTACACCATTATTCCAACAAAAGTCAACAGCTTCAATTGTTATGTGGGACTCATGGTTGTCAAGTATCACTAAGGCAGGATTCTCTTTTGTCACACTTGTGTGAAGTTTAAAATGTTTCATAACATCAATGAACAGATCAGAATTTATCCATCTACTTTTACTTGCAATGCCCTTTGTCCTTGGTGGAGCCCCATGAATCATATGATCTTTGAAATTGACTCTTGGGAAGATCATGACTGGGGGCACAGCAGTACCTAAATAATTAATAATGCATACTGTGGTAATCAAGGTACCTCTTTCCCCACTTGTGACTTTACTCACTTGTCTGATTCCTTTTTCAGCAAGAATCTTACAAGAAGTATCTGGAATAGTCTTAGTTCCTGTTTCATCAATATTGCACACTCTTGTCCCATTTCCAAAGTTTTGGTGTCTTTTCATTACTTCTTCAAGTTTGTTGAAAAATAATTCAACAGCTGGTCTGTTAAACCCAATGGTCCGTCCTAAGCTGCATCCTTCTGGAGTTCTCAGCACAAGTTTTGGATGATGTTTACGAAAATCTCTTAGCCAATTTTCAGATGCAGCTTTGGCAGCTTCCCAAGTTTCTGGGATTTTTAGATTATTTGCAATTGCAACTTCATACACAAGTTTCCTGGCATCAAGCTGGCTTAGGCCATAGCTCATTTTTGCACAAGTTTTGCGAAAGTCTCAATTGAGTTTTAAGATAAGTCTCAATTGAGTTTTCTAGCTCCAGAGGTAAAATTCTATTTATGGAGTAGTTAGGTGCCATTCTTGTTTCTGGATCAGCCTTAAACTTAGCTACATACCGATCCAAAGTCTGTTGTTTGATTCCTTTCAATGCTGCAACATATTGAGAGCTCATTCCCTGTTCCACAACTTGATGAACTGCCTCTTTCATCACTTCAGCAGGTGTTCTCCCAATCGTTTTGTCACTTTTCTTTGGTCGTGGCATCTGAAAGTAAACAACATAATCATTACATGGTTGTATGCTAATCATGAAAAAAATTAATAATAATTTTGATATTAGCACCTGAATTTTGGAAAAAAAACTTGAGTTATGGAACAGTGAGCCACTCAGCTGACTGTGTCTCACTGTACCATGGCCCACTGTTCCATGATGATGTCATGGGAAAAATTGCACTAAAACACACACACATTGATAATGAAACAAACCTCTAATGGAAAATAATGAACCTAAACCTAGAACCTAACCTAACTGAAACTCATGCACTAATCAGAATTTTTCTAGAAACAAATGTGTGTGCGTGGTCAAATTAGTTGTACAGCAGAAAAAGTAATTTTGCTACTTCCAAAACAGAAAATATTTTTTTATTTCTTACCTTTTCAACAGAGCAACTTGCTAGGTCGTATGTATCATGGGAGAGTGTAAACAAACAACACTACTGCAGAACTACCAACTTGAAACAAAAAATGTTTCTCTAAAATCTCGAGTGGCCCACTGTACAGCATGGCTCACTGTTCCCACACTTCTCCTACCTTTATTTTTTATGTTAATCAATATTCTTCTATTTCTGAGATCTTCTGGTTCAAGTTCAAATTTTTTGTCAGGAGGATATTTGATGCTTTTAAAAACTAAATGACACAGTTTTTTGTTGAGTATTAATTCCATTGGAATTTGGTCCAATTGTTTCATGAAAGTTACAATTAATGATATACTCAGCTTTGTCTAAATGCTTGTACCAAGTATTGTGCTTCTCTTTTGGGACATACGTTCATAGAATGCGATTTATCTCTTTTAATAGTTGCGATTTATCTCTTTTAATGGTCTTTCACTTCAGTTTGCTTGAGGATAATACATTGAAATAAAATAAGGTTTGATATCTAATCGTTCCATTTCTTATTTCCATATTTTACTTTGGAAGCAAGTTCCATTGTTCAAACTTACCAAATTCGTTTATGTAATCTTGTACTTTCTTTACTAGAGTTTTACTGTTTGCTTTTACTAAAGGATACAGTTTTACATGTTTTGTGAAGCCATCAGGAATAATGCACATCCATTTGTAGCGACCACCTGGTAATTCACCATACACATCAATAAATATTTTACTGTTCTTCTTTTCTGAAATTATGGTATGCATCTCTAATAGTTTTTTCTCATTAGTGGTTTTAACTAGCTGGCAATATTTACAATACTTAATAGTTTTCGTGACCATTTTATAACAATCTTTGATATAAAATGTTTCTTGTATAAAACGACAAGTTTTAGAAATTCCTATGTGACCTTGTCTTTGATAATCAAGATAATCTTGTTTCAATAATCAAGTCTTCATATAGTGCAGAAGGTACGCAAAGTTTCCAATATTTATTTTTAGTACTGGTAGTCTTTCTGCAAAATAATAAGTTATCATGAACAGTGAAATATTTCAATTTTTTGTTATTTTTAAGATAATTTTTTTAGCAACTCTCACCAGCGGGCAAAGAGTTATCTTTTTGCTGGTGATGCCTAGAATTAAAGAAAAGTTCTTTTTTCTTTTCTTGAAAATATATATGTATGTAGGGGAAAGCGGGGCAGAACGGGATACTTATTGTACACATTACTATATAGAGTACAAAGGGTAATATAAACACAATATAAAGGTAGAACACAATACTTTATTTAACTAGGAACACAATGGTATCATTATTGTAGGTAAAAACAATTTTTTTTATTTTATATTTTATTTCTTATAAACGCTTGCATATTTCCCGTTCTGCCCCATGGGTGGGGCAGAATGGGATTTGCCTGTGGGGCAGAATGGGATATGGCATACAGTTGTTAAATTTGCCCTGAAATAAAACAGTTATTGGCAAATTTCACAGATTAATATGTCTTTATCTTCTTCACTGTCGATGCCGGCACACGAGTTGTGGGCCCACTTAAGGCACACCTGGTAGGCAATCCAACCCTCATTTGAAGAAGAGTATAGTTCATTGCAGTACAAGCACTCTGCATCACCTTCCTCCTCATTAGACTCAGAATCACTGTCCTTTGATTTTTTTTCAGTTTGTTTTCGATTTTCAACCTTAACTTTAATTTTCTTTCCATGCTTTGTTGTGGTTCCTTTCGTTTTAAAAAGACGTTTTGCGACAAGCTTTTCTTTACTCATAGCCTTCATTTCTCTCTCTTTCTTTTTGCGTTCTTTTTCCTTTTCTATTCTTGCTTTTTCATCAATAGCCTCTTTTAACTCATTTTTGTAAGGGGAATCAGTCAAAACAACAGTCTTCCCCTTTTTTTGATTTGTTCTCTTGACATTTTGTTTGATGAGCGGTATTGGTATCAAAATCTCTGGTGAAGCACTGTGAAATGCTGATGTTTTTTCTTTAGTTTGAGGCATAAGGATGGGTTCATCTGGCATCCAAGAACAACCAGGTCGAGAATGTAGGTTCATATCCAGGTTTGGCTTGGCTTTCTTTGATGGTGGCTCAATCGCCTGTTGAGTTGTAAATGTGGAGCTCTTTTCAGGGACAGCCACATCAGAGCTCTGATCAGGAACATCAGAAGGGTGTTCTTTGTCGTCCAATTGGATGTCAGTAGTAGCTGCTGGTAAGAAGTCTGCATCCATGAAGACGTTGGGGTCTGTAGGCCATATCCCTGTTTTTACAAAGCCGTTGATAGCAGTTGTCATAGTAGCTGCACGTAGAAAAGCTGCCCCAAAAAGCATAGAAATTTGGAAGAGTGTCACTACTTTTCCTGGATTGCACCTGAGCCATTTTTTTATTTCTTCACCATAGTACAAACTCAAGGGTTTAAAAACGTTACATCCAGAGGCTGTAGTTTGTGCGAGGTGTGAGGTGGCAAACACAGTAGAATCACACCATTTTCTCTTGCCATGTCAATCAGTTCGAGGTTTTTGGTATGGGTAGAATGCCCATCCACAAGAAGAAGAACAGGAGATTCTTTTTTGGCTCCAGAAAACTTTATAAACTTTGACAACCATGAGAGGAACAATTCCTTAGTCATCCAGCCGGTTGCATGCATCTCGGACCAGGCACCAGGAGGCAGGCCTAGTTCAAATTCCTGTTTCTTTTTTATTCGAGGGAAGATGAGCATAGGAGGGATATACGATCCAGAAGCTGACATGCATACTGTTGCAGTAACTGTTTTGCCACGTTCTGCTGAGGTTAAAGCCCCTACTTGCCTCTTTCCTTTAAGAGCAATGACTTTGGATTGACATTTGGGGTTTACAGAGACCCCTGTTTCATCGACATTGTATATTCGTTCACTTGTTAGTTTGTGTTTGTCAATGGTTTCTGTTAACATAGAAAAAAATTGTGAAACAGCAATTTTATTAAATCCCATTGCTCTCGCTCCTGAAGTGCTTTCTGGGGTTCTGATACTTAAAGTTGAATGTCTACTAAGAAACCCTTTAACCCAATCCTGCCCTGCTAATCCACTACTTTTATCAAATCTATGATTTAATCCATTTCGTTCCGCTAGTTGGAAGGCAAGTGATCTCAGATCATTCATCGTTAGGCCAAAAAGCCTACTCTCCATCGATTTGAGGTATTTTACAAGTTCAGATTCTTGTTCAGCATAAAAAACATTTTTAAATTTCCCATCTGTCTTGTCAACTTTGTACTCAGCATTCTTCTTTTTCTTATTAACGTATCTTTCCAAAGATGATTTAGGTACATTAAATTGCCGGGCCGCCTTAAGAAACCCCATTTCACCAGAAATTACCACTTCAATTGCCTCCGACATTGCGTTTTCATCCCATTTCTGGCGATCAGTTTTTCTAGTGTAATTCCTCACCATCTCTGGAATAGTAAGACAACACTAACATTAATATTTTTGCAACAAAAACATAATGGGGCAGAATGGGATACCGTCCCATTCTGCCCCATCCCGTTCCGCCCCGACAACACATTTTAGGTTATGAATTTATGCTGGATTCAAAAGACATCTATTTCATCTTTGAATATTACTAGGGTAAAGCTGAATAAACACACTGTCAGAATATATGTCAGTAAAAGCTATATACTTCATATTAAATAACTTAAAGCAGAAAACTGCTAAAAGTTGTAAAAATATCAACAAAAACAGTTGTCACAACAGTTTCTAAGCAACACACTCTCCAAACAGAAACAAGATGGCTTCCTTGGCTGTCACTAGAGTTGAGAAGTTAGTTAAATACTTTCCCGCTAGGTTGCAGCACCGTACAGCATTAATAATTATAGCTATCCTGTTGTACCCCGCTATCCCGTTGTGCCCCAACTTCCCCTATATGTGTATTATATTATATACTTTTTATTTTTTTATTTTTCACGTGTATATATATGATATATGTATGTGTAAATTGTTTCTTTCTTTTTGGCAATAAATGAATTGAATTGAATTTGCATAAATGTATATCATTTATGCAAATAAATGATATACTAAAAGGTAACTTGTCAGTTACCTTTTTAGTCCATGTATCTGTGATTTGAGTTTCTTTTATTTTCTTAATGATATCATTTAAATTTCTATCACTCTTAATTATGTTGAAAACCTTGTATTCATTAGAATTTCGTATTTCTACATTACCTTTGAAGTTGGTTCTTGAAATGATATCTGCTACAATATTTTCTTTACCTGGTACATACTCCCTTTCAGTGTTGTAGTTCTGTAGTGCAAGTATCCAGCGACCTAACCTGCTATGTTCTACTTTACATTTTTTCATGAAGGTTAATGCTTTATGATCAGTTCTGACTATGATCTTTCTATCTCCAAAATAATTTTGAAATTTTTGTAAGCCAAATAATACTGATAAACATTCCTTTTCACAAGTAGAATAATTGAGTTCACTTTTGTTTAAACTCCCACTAGCATATGCTATCACTTCATGTTCTTTCTCACTGTTCTCCTGAAATAGCTCAACACCTAAACCAATATCGCTAGCATCAGTACTCATTATAAATTCTCTATTGTAATCTGGATGTTTAATTATTATGTAATCAATGAGTTTCTCTTTTATTTCCTGAAAAAACTTTACTTTCTTTTTCAGTCCAAACTTTTTATTTTTGTTCAAAAGATGCTTGAATTCACCAGTCAGATAAGAGTAATTTTTCTGAAACTTTCTGTAGTAATTACAGAATTCAAGCAAAGATTACAATTGTTTCAAGTTACTAGGTTCTGGAAAATCTTTAATGACTTACAGTTTTTCACTATCAGGTTCAATTCCATTTTTACTTATCACATAGCCTAAATATTTTATCTTTTCTGCAATTAATTTGCATTTAGCTAATTTCAAAATCAGATTCCCTTCTTTCAAACGATTGAATAACAGTTCATGTCATTGAATATGTTCTTCTAAAGTTTTACTGCAAATTGCTAAGTCATCGACATAAGCAATTATTAATTTACATACATCATCGCCTAAAACCTGATATAAACATTTGATAAATTCTGATGAACTAATATTTAACCTTCGAGCGCTCGCGCCTATTGCAATAACACCAACGACCGCGTGGCGGCATTGTCACCGCCCTCATGTTTGCCTGCCATTTTAGTGTACTACTAACACAGTTATCAACAGATTATATTTTTATTTATGGGTAGTTAAACAATAATATAAAATACAAATTATAATGTCAGTAAAAATATTTATATGTTACAATATGTAAAATGTTATGTATGTAATATGTTACAATTGATTAAAATTGAAAAAATTATATTACATAAAAAAATTATATGATTACATGATTGCACGTATTTTATATGTCCTCAAAATCGTCATTTATTCCTGGCAATTGGGTGCATGGATGGCAAGTGACTTCTTTTGTTGAATGGTTTTTACAAACATTTCGTTTGCATTTATGGCAGACAGCAGATGTACGGTTATTTTTTTTTGAACCACAGCAAAAGCATATTCCAATTCGCGTCGTTGAAGATGTAGCTTCTGTCACTGGTTTGTAGGGTTTTAAAAATGCCTGTAGTTCTTGAGGAAGACTCCAAAGTGTCGCTCTATGTTTCAAATTTTCTTCCATCAGGGCAAGGGCTAAATTGTAGGTGAATGTTCTTCTTATAGTTTTATTATTGGGGTTATTGTTCCGAAAAATTTTAAATGAATTTATACCGGCAATATCGAGTAGCCGGTAAAAAACGACTACTGGCCAGCGTCTTGTCGTTCTTGAAGTAGAACATCTTGAACACATTAGATCGACCGTATCCACGCCCCCTTTGGTGGCATTGTAGTCCATAATTTGATACGGTTTACCAGTTTCTATATCTGTCAAATTGCTATCATGCATAGTAGAAATAGCTAGAACGACTTTCTTTTTTTTTTGTTACCATAGAAACTAATGTCTTATCATATTGTGCACCAAACAAGTAATTTCCTGGTACCAGTCGATTATTCTCAGTAACAAATTCAGCAGGAACCTCCTTCTTGTTTTTTTTCAGGGTTCCTAAGAAAGTCAAACCGTTTGTTAGTAAGTATTCTGCAAGAGGGTAACTACTGAAATAGTTGTCGGCAGTTACATTACGATTTGACTTTTTTATCGGGTCAGTCAATCTCACAACTATATCGTAAGGCTTATTTGACGTACTAAACGGCCCAGTAAGTTGTTTCCCACAATAAATTTCCAAATTGTAGGTATAAAATGTACGAGCATCGCACAACGCATACATTTTGATACCGTATTTCGCGGGCTTTTTGGCCATATATTGAATAAAACTGCATCTCCCTCTAAACGCAACCAGCATTTCATCAATAGTAACAAATTCGCCAGGGGAATATGATTTTTTGCAGTTTTCCACGAATTCAGTCAAAAGTTCACGAACAGGTGCCAACTTATCATCCTTTATTCGTTCTTGTCTGGTATTGACATTGTCGAATCGGATGCATCTCATCAAAAATCTTATACGATTTTCACTAAAATTAGCTCTGAGTATTGTGAGCCCCGTACCATTGGCAGTGAAGAATTCTGATAAATTTGTACGGTTTCCACGTTTCACGGACATCAAAAACAAAGCCCCAAAAACTGCCATAATTTCATATTTATTTGTAAATTTATAGTCCCTTTCTCGACTTTCGGGATGTGTATCTTTTTTCATCTGAATGTAAATATTGGTGTTCATTACAATATTGTCAATGATATTTGGTGTAATTATTTGCGAAAAACATTCGTATTCAGTCATACATCGACGAGCATCCCCTTTAGAGCCTGGAAATATTTTTACAATATTTTTCGCTTTTATTTTTACGTCTTTTGAAACTGGATTACTTGCCCAAAGAGTTTCCCCATCTTTTCCAATGTAAAAATGTAATTCATTACCTTCTGTTTCATTTTCTTCATTGTCGATTACCATAGGCTCCTCTTCAATAGTGCTTTCCAATTCCTCTTCAGATTCACTATCATGATTGTCCGATTCGATTCCTTCTGGGTCGTAATCTATATCATCTGGATCATCTACAATATCAAAATCCCCTTCTTCTGGATCGTCTTCTTCTAATTCTTCCAAAATACGCCTAATATCTTCTGGTCGGTTGCATACGTCCCTAAAACATAAAAAAATACCAAAACATTGTAGTAGGCTTACCCATGTAATGTAACTATTATGCCCAATTATAACGAATAGTATTCATTCTTCATACAAATTTAAGTTTATAGATTATATAATTATAAATACAGGAAAAATCAAAAGATAAGTTAGTGTTATCGTAAAGAATTGTAAACTATTGATTTGTAACTGGCGAATCTCTTTACAATATCTTCAAAAGTCATAGAAAATTTTTTGAGACAACAACAAACATACTCAAACTGTAACTAATGAAAAATATTTTAGATAACATAGAAATTAGATAAGATTATTATAGATATGTACAAGATCACAAGAGATACAGCTATTATAGATATAGGATAAATTATAAACTGTTGGTTTGTAACTGGTGAATTTCTCTAAAATTATATAAGCCATGAAAGATAACTTAAAACAAGAAATACATTACAAATCGGTTTGAAATGAAAATTATTCATTGTAATGTTAATACAAATTATAAATTTGGAAAAAATATACTTACATTGTGCAGAAAAATTCTTGGTGGAGATCCCAACACAAGTGCTCGCGCGGCGGCAATTTGGCCGCCCACCGGTAGTCACACGTTAAAAATCACTCCTATGCTCAAGCGAGTTACCAACTGAACTGGATAAGGCATGAAGAAGTTAGGAAAGATAGTGGGGGAGGAATACTTGGCACTCCCACCACTCTTTGATAGCCAGGTTAGGAAATATGACAAACATTCTAAAAAAGGCGGTGTATTTGCCGCCTACGCGAGCGCTCGAAGGTTAATCCAAATGGAAGATGAGTATATTGATATACCTGTCCGAATACATTGAAAGCTGCAAACTTCTTACTGTTTTCATCTAATTTTACTTGATTGAAACCTTGAGTTAGATCCAAACTTGTAATATAATTGCATTGATTGAACCTTATTAATATACTATCTATGGGTTCAGGTTCAGTATAGTCTCTCAGAATGAATTTGTTTACTTCTCTTCTCTTCAATCTAAACAGTGCCTAATACTGTTGTTTGGTTTCTTTACAACAACCATCAGATTAGTTTATTCTGAGCAACCTAGTTCTATTATTTTTTGTGATAACATTTTGTTTAGTTCTTCTCTGACTGCATCTTTTTGTATGGTATGGGATAACTTTTCCTTCCTAATTTGATATCTTCTTTCATTCGTAATTTACAAATATATCCTTTTGCTGAGCCTGGATAATCTGAGAAAACTTGTTTGAATTGAAAACCTTGATTAATTTGTCTACTGAATCCTCAGATTCATTTCGTAAGCTATGTTTGATATTCATTATCTGTTCTTCCCAAATTTCATCATTAGATTTGTTTTCATTATTTATCTTTATATTGAAAATTTGTCCATATCTATAGATGGATTTTCTAACAAACGGCAATTCTAATCCTTTAACTGAAATAAGTTTCCAAAAGTTACTTCCAATATTACTTGCTTATTTATTTTTTTATGTTTTATACCAGTCACACTAACTATACTTATGTTTTGGGCAGGAACAATACTCAAGTTTTTAGAATGCATTATCTTTAATTCTTTTATGATTTTTTCATTTATTACACTTACTTCAGAACCAGTATCGATAATTAAATTAAACTCTTTAATATAAATTTTTACTCCTATTTCTACCAGTTCATAGTTTTCTTGTCTAGGTATCTCAGGTTCATATATTAATTCTTGAAAAATACGATAGAATTTATTTTCCAGTATTTCATCATCTTGTTTCTTAGGCTTAACTTTATTTTCTGCTTTATTTATTACAAACCTTGAATCCAATGATCTAACAAGGAAAATCATTTTTCATTGTTCAGATTCTAGTTTAAAGGCTGCTTGTTTGATGGGTTCAAACTGTGAACTGCATTTGGAGATGAATTCTGTATTACATTTCGATTATTTTGTGCATTGAAATATCCAGGTGGAGCATGATTAAATTGTTTAGGATACATATTACCTTGTCCAAAATGTGGAACTGTACCTTGTGCACTTACCGGTGAATTGTTTCTTTCTTGGTTTTGATGATAAGTACTTTGTCTTTGAAAGTTGTGATGATTTCTATGATTATCATAATTATTTCTACCTCCATGATAAGGTTTTCTATTATCAACGTACCTATTCCTTGCATGGTTTTCTTAATTTGATTCACTTATGAATGCATTTTTTGATAAACCTACATTTTGTTCTTGCTGAGGTTTTTTATTCACCTTATACTCATCTAGAATTCCAAATGCATCCACGTGATTAATAAATTCTTCGGTGGTTTTTACATTTCTAAGTATATCTGTGGCAGAAATTGTTTCATCATAGTGACCTTTCAACATTTCAAAATTAGTTTTTTATCTACTGCAGGGGTCAAATTTTTGTAAACATTGAATTTGAAAATAAAATATTGAGTTGAACCAGCTCCTACTCTGTATTTACCAAATCTGAGTTCTTGTCTTGTGGATTTTTGAATATCCTGAGACCACATCCTTGAAATGAATTTTTTTTTAACTCTTTGATGCACAGAAATTTTTGCTAAGGTTCTTTCTTGAAATAACTATCAATTCTATGTCTAGTGACCTTAATAAATGATAATATGATGTGAATAAATTTTTTTTCACATCAGGATTCATGTAAATGGGTGGTATACCCCATTTACCACCATGCATGAACAGCCTGTCACAAGAGGTGGTATATAGAAAGTACCACCTACAAAATTTCTCATAAAAATTTGTATTCTCAAAAAAATATACTCATTGTACTACAATATACTCAAAACAATATGTTTATCTGCTATGATATGAGTTGAAACAGTTCTTTTTTCCTCAGAGGCACAATGGGACCTTACACACAGAACATAACCAACTTGATCTCACTTGTTTTTCTTTTGTACTACAATTTGCACATCGGCGGTATGTTCCTCATTCAGGCTTGTGTTCTGAAGCATGAAATCTTACATTTTCTGGAACAGTAGGTTTGTGCTTCTTCAACTCTGCTGGGCTCTTTGATGGACGACGATGTGCAGGGGTTTGACGAGATACTCTTGTTTGAAGAACTAATCCTGATGAAATCTCTCTCCAAAAATCTTTCAATGTTTTTTTCTCAATATCTAGCTCCCTCCATATTATGTATGCATTTATAATTGATGCATCAATAAAATGCCAGAATATTCGGTGCCACCACTTCTTACTCTTCCTATCAATGGAATAATATTTCTTCAATTGATCAAACATATCCACCTTATTCATATTACTATTATAGTCCTTTAGAGCTTGAGGACAAGGGACCTGGTTCACACTTCCATCTTTCTCTTTCCTGGGAACTGAAGTTTCCTGTGCAGGATTGTGGAAATTTGACAGTAAATGGACAGACCTCTTGTCCTTCCATTTCATCATTGAAACACCAGAGTCACTTATTTTCCAGTCAGTTTCACCTCTGACAAGCATTTTGTCTGATTTCAAAGTTGGTAGATGCTTCCGGTTAGCCTGTACAGTACCACATGCATAAAATTTATTTTCAAGAAGTGAACCATCAAATTATAGCTATTGAAGTAGTTATCAAAATAAACATGGTGGTGATGGTCTGCAAAGTCGTCTGTCAAGCTTAGTACAATTCTGGCCCCAAGGTTTTTCACTACAACATTACCTTTTTTCCCAGTATATATCTCAAATTTCAAGTTGTATCCATTTTCAGCACATAACATTTAGACTTTGTAGCCCCTTTTTATGGGCTTGTCCTTCATGTATTGCTTGAGGGAACTCCTACCTTTGAATTTGATCATTGCCTCATCCACAGCCATTACTTTCCCAGGATGATAAGCTTCTTTGAATGTTTCAGATAATGAGTTCAAAAATGGTCTTACTTTGTACAATTTATCAAAATCAGGAGACCCTCTTTGTGGTAACAGTGCATTATCATTCAGATGGATATTACTAAGAAGCCATCCAAATCTATTTACTGTCATCAGACTTGAAATATACTGATCATTCAAATCAGGGGCACTGGACCAATAGTCCCTGTAAGATGGGTAGTGTTTTATCCCCATTAGAATATTTATCCCTATAAATGTCTTTATTTCATTGAAATTGGTTGGAACAAAATTTTTCCCAGCTTGTGTAGCATACAAGTTTGTCTGAAACACTATATGCTCAAAAAGTTCATCAGTGAACAATAAACTAAAAATGTTCACAGGAGATTGATGATCAATATCTAAAATTTTCTGACTAGGTCCAAAATATTCATGGAATTCTTCAGCTGTTCGCACATCATCAACATTGTTTGTCCAAATGGGCACTGGAATATCTTGAAGTCTAGGCTCACCTTCAGCTGCCAATTCAGCTTGTTGCTCATCTTCTTCAGCAGTTACATCATCATGTTGCTCACCTTGGTTGTCTTCAGTATCATCTTCTGCAATAACTCCATCTATATTTTCATTTGGGTCGTAATCAGGGTCATCATCAGAGTCATCTATCACTGACTCAGAGTCAGAAGGTATTTCATCCACCAATATCCTTTTGATCTTGCTGTCTTGTAATCCTCTTCTCTCCATTTCAGTAGAATCTGTGAAAAGACAAAATATTATTAGTATCCAAGTATGCTCAATTTATTGTAAAATGAAAAATATAACTGAATATACAGAATATTCATCATCAATATTGCATTATTATGCAATATCATTATTGTATCATCAATATTTACATTATGAATGATTTACATTATGAATTCAGTAGAATCTGTGAAAAGACAAAATATTATTAGTATCCAAGTATGCTCAATTTATTGTAAAATGAAAAATATAACTGAATATACAGAATATGCATCATCAATATTGCATTATTACGCAATATCATTATTGTATCATCAATATTTACATTATGAATGTCAAGCCTATGAGATGTATATATTCTGAAGAGTACTAAGACTGTAAATTCTGAGGAATATAACCATAAAATTTGCATAATTATGACAGAAATTATAATTGTAGGCCTAATATGAATGTAAAGTGGTTTGTCAATGCTCCAGGAAATGCTAGCTCAAGCATGGTGGTATAAGTTGAGTACCACCAAATAGAAACCATAATTCTACAATAATAAACTCATAAGAAAGAAAATTTATGATACATACCTTATGTTCCGTTCATGTAATAACTGTTCCAATGTTGAAATGAAGTCAAAGATTATTTTGAAATTCATAAAAATGACATAAAAGAGAGACATACATCATAACCTCAAAAGTCCAGATTTGTAAACCGTCTCACAATGAAATTCAATCAGCTGGCATTGAAGAAACAGTGTAGCGTCGATCAGAAGATATGTTAGAGTAGCTTACAATGGGTGGTTGTGAGATTTTACCACCGTGCAGCACAGGAAAATTATTCAAAAAGGTGGTACAACTGTTATACCGCCATGCTTCAAAGAGCATTTATACCCTCAAAATCATTGATATCTGCTTTCACAAATTCCCACCATTCTTGTTGGAAACTATTTGCATTAAGATTATTTTCTAAAATACTCTTAATTTAATTAACTGCAAGTCCTTGAATTTACAAGAAAAAGTTAATAATAAGGTAATTCATTCAATTATTTTGGTGAACTGATAGGGAACTGCAGTCAATTAAATAGACAAGAGAATCTAGTGCAAAGATAATATCTAAAAATAGCTCATGCTTCATTTTTTCTTTCATACTGTTGTGGAAATAGAAAGAAAGAAAAGTGATTTTCAGCGTTAATTGCTGTGTCAATATTGATTTCTGGAAGTAATTAATTTATTCTCTTCCTCGTCTTCTAGTTTATTTTCAACACTTTTATGATACTTACTTAGAACTTTGTAGTATATTTAATTAGAACCTTATAATATAGAAATTTATTGACTAAATCGAATATTGTGGAAAATGCGAGAATTTCTTATATTTTTTATTTAGGAATCGTATCGAACATTTTGGAAAAATCTCCGTCTTTCTAGATCAAATAAAACCTATTTAAAGCGAGCGCCAGTGGCGTAACGTAACGCGGCGCGGGGGGCCCGGAATGAAAATATATTTTTTCAAGAAATGGCCTGTGCCCAGACTGCATGAAATATATATATTTTTTTAAAGAAATAAAACTAAAACACTGAAGGAAGAAAGAAAGAATGAATTGGCTAAATATTGTCAGGTCAATGCTTATTGTTTACTTTATCAATTCGCAGATAGCTTTAGTGAAGGAATTCAGAAGCAGAGGATGTTGTGACTTCAGAAATGGAGACATACCGAGGACAAAACACTCTTCAAACAAACTTATCTAGACTGTTATAAATCATGACGGCTATGTTTCCACAGTGCAAATATTAGAGGAAATTAATATTATTTTCCCATTGAATTCATCAATGTACGATATTAGCATATACGAAGTAATGGAAATTGGGGGTTTGTGTAGAAATCAAAGTCAGTATTTCTCTTCATACAGTATTTTGAATTCAGTCTCTTTTGAATCGTCCAGTTAGATGCATGTAGGCCAACACGTGTCCGGTAATAATAATAATAAGCGTATGGCTTTTAATGGTGGGGAGACCCTTACGGGTAGTTCCACCTCGCCGTTTGAGCCATGTTACGGGGAACATGGTGGACCTCCTATTTTAGGTGGGTTCCGAACCACCGGGTAAGTGATAATAATTTACGTGTCCGGTAAATTTGCCTAGAGTGAATCGTATGTATATTAATTAAGTTCGTGATTTTTCTACATTCTGCGCTTATGGTATTGTGATGTTGTACGGACATGTTTTAGTTATTTCTATTTTTTATCGACTAGTACATTTTTAAACAATGTTCAGAAGGAATATTTATACCCTTGATATATCGGATAAATTACGTGATTATTGTATAAGTACCGTATATAAATAATAGTTTTGGTTCAATTGTGTCAGTTCTCCCAACGCAGTTGAATTTTTTTCTTATAATAGGTTCAAGTACTGTATAAGTAGTTTACGTTTTCTCTCTTCTGCCTCTTAAGAATAAATTTCTTAAATTTTTTCTCTTTTCCTGACTTAGTAATTTCGCGGTAATTTAGATAAAATGCCTTTTTATTAAAACTTGAACCTGTGTCCGTAAACGAGGCGAATTCTGAGAGAACACATTTTCTTGGAAAAGGAGCGATGGTGCTATTTGCCTAGTCGACTAGGAGGATGTGAATGTGGATCCTATGGAAGACATCAATTTCAAGGTTTCTAGGTTTCAAGATTAATTGTTTATAATATAATCAACTCTCAACTATTTACATCTTTCAGGAGCCCGTCGTATGCTACAGCCAAAATCATTAGACTAGCCCCCCTTGAAACATTGAATTTTAAAATTTAATGGATAAAAAGGTGTTTAGTTCTTACATAATTATAACTGCCCACAAAATAATTATGCAAGTTTTTCAGGGAGTGGTGGCAAGGGTGAGGGGGGTATTTATATGATTTTGAGGAGAGGGGCCCGGAAAATTGGTTGCGGGGGGCCCAATTGGAAAACGTTACGCCACTGGCGAGCACGTAGGTAAGTCAGTCAGTCTGGTTTGAAATTTGTCGAGATAACAACAGTGGCGGCTATTCAAGTGAAGTAGGTGAAGTGCCTCTTCACCTGTTTTCTGAAGACATTTATTCAATATAAAACTCAAAAAATAAATATATTATACAAGCATAAAATAGATTTTTTTAAATTCTCATTTGTTATGAATGAAGGACTTTATACTTTCTAATAATTTATTTGTATTACTCGCGCCAAAATCACAATGCTCGCAGTCTTGATACGGAACAGGGCAAGCAGTGCAGCATTAACGTTGAGGACGTTTGGATACGGAACAGTCATAATGATCATAGGAGCTTCCTATTGAGAGTTGTCTCGTTCTTAGCTTATAGCAGCTTTCCTATGAAGAGCTAACCGGTTTTGGAAATTGAGCTCTGCACTCGCGTTCTCGTAACCATGGTAACGGTGACGTCACAGGCCAACGTATATCGTTATCATCATATTTAAAATTCCCGATTGAAGTGATTTCAACTTACGGCCGCTAGCTCTTCAACCGTGAATCATCCCTAGGTTTTGGCCAGGGCCACGTGTTGTGGTATGTACTAGTATTGCGCTGGCGCGTTTTGAGTCGATCTATTCTTTCTTAACTTTCTTTAGTTGGTATCAGTAAAAATGATTTCGGATCGCGGTATTGTGTTATTGGTTTTTTGTTAACAATATCGTTGATTATTAGAGTTATTGATTCTCATTTAGTTCTGAGTTATTGATTTTAGTTGATGGATTAATAGAGCATGGATGGTTTTATTGAAAGGTTATGTCCACCCCAGGCCGGTGTGGAACAGTAGTCTCGTGTTCGTCGTCGCAATTGTACAGTATCTATAGAGTCAAAATCTACAAAAATTCTGTTGCTCATTATTCAGTGTTGATTTTTATTGGAAATATCGTTTCAATAGCTAATCGTATTTGTGTATATGAGTTGTGAGTGTGCGTGAAAATGAACCCTATAAACGATATAGTTTGTAATTTATTAGAAACACCATTTAGTCGATGGAGCAATGATGACAAGAGAGATGTTTTGCAGAATGGTCGCCCAACTAGCAAGCTCTCAGTCAACGCCAAAAAAGAGTTGAAAAAGACTGGTAAGTCATACACTGTAAATTTCAAAGAGAGTTGGTTCAACGATTTTCCTTGGCTTTGTAGTAGTATTGCTTTAGAAAAATTATTTTGTTGGCCCTGCCTATTATTCAGCACAAAAAAATCGGTATGGAACAAAGACGGATTTATGGATTTACTCAATATAACCCGATCATTGAATAAACATTCAGACTCATCAGAGCATTTGAAATGTTCAATAATGTTGAAAAACTTTGAAAAGAATCAAAAAACTATTGAAGACGCTCTAAAATCAAATGCCTCCCTTTTTAAGCTGCAATTTAATGAAAATGTCCGATTAAATAGGCTCTACCTTCAAATAGTCATTGATGCTGTTCTTTATTTGGGTAAGCAGGAGCTAGCATTCCGAGGGCATGATGAAACCATTGATTCTATCAATCGGGGCAATTTCAAAGAGTTATTGAATCTCCTTTTATCTCGGGCTCCTTTGGAAATTAAAACTCAATTTCAAAAAATCAAAAATGTGTTTACAGGAGATTCAAAGACAATTCAGAATGAATTGATAGTTTGTATTTCCGAATACATTACCAGTTATGTTGAGGGGGAAATTAAAGAGTCAGATTTTTTTTCTATTCAAGTAGATGATACAACGGACATCAATCAGAGCTCTCAGTGCTCTCTAATTCTTCGATTCGTGAACGCAGATGGTGAACTAGTGGAACGTTTTCTCGGATTTCATGACGTGAGCGCTGATAGAACAGCAGAAATGCTGTACAATGTACTGCATGAAGTTCTTGATAGATTCAATTTCGAAAAAAAATTGGTAGGACAATGTTATGACGGTGCGAGTGTGATGTCAGGTCATTTAAATGGACTTCAGAAGAAATTTAAAGACAAGGCCCCACAAGCAATATTTGTTCACTGCCTCGCTCATCGTCTTAATTTAGTGCTACAGCAAAGTTTCAATAAAATTTCAGAATGTAGAATATTTTTTGCAAGCATTAGTGGGATTCCTTCTTTTTTCCATCATTCTGCAAAACGTACCCATGTTCTAAATTCCTTATCATCGAAACGAATTCCAACAGCTACGGAAACCCGATGGTCATCCAACTCCAAGTTACTGAGTGTAGTAGTTGAAGACTGGAATAAGTTGAAAGAGGTTTTTGAATCTATAGTGGCGTCTGAACAATCAGACAAGAAGTCAATTCAGCTTGCTGAAGGTTTCTTGAATAATATGAAAAGTTTCAAGTTTACATTTTTGGCCGTGGTTTTCAATGAAATTTTTTCTTTCACTGACATTTTGTATGATGTTTTACAAAAAAAATCACTAGACATAAATTTTTGCATTAAGCAAATAAAAATTACTTGTGATACACTACAAGAAAAAAGAACGGATCACTTTTTCAATTCAGTATTCATAAGAGCTAATGAACTAACAGAATTGGTTGTGGGAAGAAGAGAAGCCACTCTTGACCCTGAGCAAATGAAATCAAAATATAGAGTGCAATTATTTGAAATAATTGATCATATTTTAATGGAAATGAAAGTTAGATTTCAAGATTGTGATAAAATGAAATTTGTTTGCCTAGTCGACACAAAAAGGTTTCAGGAGTATAACTTGTGTTTTCCCAAAGAAGCTTTACGAAATCTTTTAGAGAACTATCCTCACGTTTTCACAAAATCACAACGCCTTCAAAATGAATTAAGCCTGATTTTTTCCGATGAGAGTAATAGCAAAAAAACAACAATTGAGGTATTCCAAGGACTTCATGAAAATAAGGAAATTTTCACTGAAGCCTCAAAAGTGTTTTCTCTAATTTTAACTATCCCTTCCACTAGTGTCTCAGTTGAAAGAAGTTTTTCTTGTCTTAAAAGAATAAAAACATATTCAAGAAATACTATCAGCCAAGAGAGACTGTCGTCATTAGCCAACATTTCAATTCAAAAAGAACTATTAATTGAAATGATGAAAAAGTTGCCATTCTATGAAGACGTGATAGACAAATTTGCGAGTCTCAAAGACAGAAGAATAGATTTGATTTATAAGAAGTAGATGTTACAAATCAATTTAATAATTGCATCAATGATTAATATAAAATAGATTTAAAATTAGTAATTATGTTTGTATATTTTATAATTATCCTCGAAAATCATAATGATTTTAACAATATTTTTAACACACACACAAGAAGTAGCCATATATTGAATTTGAAGTTCGCGTTTTTGGGACTTAGTGCAGTGATAAAACTTTGATTGAGACGTGTTTTGATTTAACATTTTTATTATCATGAGCTTTGATAAATTCACTAGTCTGGACCAAAGTAGATAGCTCTGAGAAACTGCAAAGTTACCGTAGCCCTACCATAGGCCTATACTATTACCACATTGCTATTGGAAGTTACCTAGCATCAGGGAAGAGGAAATTATTGTCAAAACTTGGGCAGGAAAAGTTTGAAAAGCTGAAAAAGTGAGTACTTACCAAATCATATTATTTACTATGATTATATTGTACTATGAATGATTACATTATAGTATTCTGTATAAGTGCATCCCTAATTTAAACTTTTTCAACATATTATAAACTTACATGAAATCTTCACCTATGCAATTTCTCAATTTTGTACAACTCTTCACCTCTTTTCTGAGGCACAAGCCGCCACTGGATAACAAGTGTCAGTTCTGTGGTGATAGTTGCCATATATTGTGCCTTAGTGAGAATTCTTTCATAATTTTAATTTATACCAGTGAACTCTACTCATAGCTGTTATTTTATTACAGAATTGTGCTACGTAACTTTAATTGTTATTTTTAGACGTTTCTTCTTGAATTATTGGAGTTATTATTAGATCGGCCTTTTAAAATTTAGTGATTGGTTTTTGTACAGTAATATTAAAAACTCTATCAGTTGAACAATATCGATTTATCTGTTTTTGATTGCTTATTTGTGTAAGACATTACTGACTGTGTCTGTGTTGTGGATTATTTGTGCAAATAAAGTGCGAGTGATAAATTTAAGTGTTGCCAGCGTTATTTTAGATATAGAACCCGCGTTTTTTAAATCTTATCTGATATCTGCATCAAGAAGTCGATAACAGTAACAGTAGTGTGCATCGATGTGACAAAATAAACTACTTCCCTTGAATAATAGATAAAGCGTGGATTATATTGTGTTTACAATCTGATTGTTAACTTGCTCAGTGGCTAGCTTGTCAACTCATTCTTGGCAGGTGTATGAATTATCCTCACGCATGTCGGCCCTCCACTAATACGATATTACATAGAATGACTAGTCCTAGGTACAGCCGCTTGGAACGCTGGGTGGACAAAACAAAATTTATTTCTGCGCACTGCCAAAATGAGTTGACGGAATTGCCAACAGTTTCATGATAGGACTTTTATTAGTGGGTAGTTCCAATTCGCCATTTATGCCATGTTGTGGTTTTTAACACCGAACCTCTTAGTACAGAAGTAATAAACACACATAATAAATTCCAGTCAGCTCTTTATTCCGAATAATAAACATTATTCACAATACACATATGGGTAACATATTAAGGAGCATAATGATTTTACAAAATATATTTCAATAATCTAACATCAAATAATATTATAGTCATTGTAGAAATAAAACAATATTTATTAACACTAATTACATAGTTTAAATAAATTCAGTTGACATATAAACTAATGTTAATGGATGGAGTTTACTAGTTGAATAATAGGAATGTAATGCTGAATCTTTTTACAGAATATTGTGATGTATGAGGTGGAAGTATAGTAAAAAAATTTATTCAGAATACAGAGAAAATGTTTTTTCAAAAATATTTATAATTAGTAATTAATTATATGAAATCAGTAAATATTTGATAAATTAATAATATGTATATATTCCCATTAATATAAATAATATAATATTATTTCAAGTTCCAATATTCATGAATGATTAAATTTATTTGTAACCAATTTACAGTCCATCATGATAATTTTTGGAATTTGTTATTGTATTGAATATAAAATAAACTAAGGAAATTAACTCATTTCTTGGAAAGCGCATCCAACGTTTTTTGTTTCACGTCGCTTAGAACGTAATAGAAACGCATAGAAAAAGGAATAACGACTTGAGAACCTAGCATGTTGCACTGTGTAAACCACAGAGATTACTATGTAATTATAGCGTTATGGGCTGCTCAAAACGTCGCTTGAGGGATCTAGCTTCATATGGAAGGCTAATTTTTTATTCTAAGAATACACAAATTTTTGAGTTAATATCCCAAATCATCTTGTTTATTACCCAAATTAATAGCCAACAAATAGTTAGGTAATTGTTCCTTTTTTCAATGAAAAATGTGTTTCATATATCAAACTACATCACTTCATAGAGCTCACATCATAACCCTAATAAAAAAGAATTTAATTATTTAACAAAATAAATAGTGGAACAATTTTTTAAATTATTATTCAGCCTCACAAATTCACTATTGAAATTTCCCAGTTGATTTTATCAATGATTTTCATTTCGAGTTGCAAATTATCTTGTCACTTCATTGTTTAATAATGTGAACAGATTAAAAATAAACAAGTTCAATAACATAATTACTAAAACTATATAATTGGAAAATATATTTACATAATTACATGATAGTACGAGGCTAAATTTTAAATGTACAAATAAGTTTCAATATTATATTATAATGGTAATATTCTTTAGAATCTCCAGTTTTCTATTATTAGGTAGACTTTGATATATCAAACGTTTAGTAAAAAATAGTACAGTACTTTAAATACATTGCTAATTTCTATTTTTTCATGAGAACGCAGTAAAAAAATTCGAATGTAGTTGAAACATAATGTGTCTAAAATTATCTATTCCACATCTATATCAAAATTGTAATATTCATTTCTTTGTGATTCAAATTATATTATGAAATTTGTGAAGTATGAAGATGAAAATAATATTCAAGTTTTATAAAATTCTTGTGAAATTCGTGTATGATGAATTCTTTCTATAGTTTATTTTGAAACTATATTGGTTGAACATAATGACAATAATGTAGCTCTACTGTTTTGAGTTTTCCTTTTTCAGTTTATTATCGTGAATTTTATATTTTTACATAAACTTTTCTGCGATTTATTTCACATTTCTTAAACTAGATATTATTTTAATTATGAATTGGATAATAATATAATATTAATATAGAAAAATACTCCTAATAAAATTATTCAATAATATATTTCTGGACTCCATTCAGTAAAAATGTTTAAAACCATCTTCAAGATTTTTAACTTCATGGATATTGACTTCTATCAGAACAATTCTATTATTAATTTCTGGGTCTCAATAGCATGGTCATAGATTGAATAAATAAAGAGTTAAACAAAGTTTTAATTCAGATTTTCAAATTAAACAAATAATTCACTAATATTATTATCCAACATACATATTTAATACAAGAATTTTTATTATAAGGCACAAGAAAGCACACAACTCATTTTCAAAACTGAAAATCTTACAAGTATTAGAACCTACAAGAAAATAATACAATTAAGTATTTATTAATTACTAAAAAATACAAAATAATTACAAATTGAGCACTGTGACTAAATAATGATATATTAATAAGTAACATAGCCGGGAAATTGATAATTTTTTGAAAATACTATATTTTCCTCAATAAATTTCAAAGAAAAATGTATTTGTTTAAAATAAGGAATATCGTTCTAGGAATAAGTCAGACTAATTAATGGTGTTTCTAAACAATATCATTGATATGATGATATTGATTTTTTTAAATAGTATTATCAATATAATAATATAATTTTTTAATAACACCATTGATCTTATAACCTAAATTAACTTGGCACTTATTTAGGATGGCGTTTTTGCACAGTCCACATAAACAAAGCATTTACAGCATGCTCTCTACAACTTCGTAATATATACACAAAATGATCATTATGTGAGTTAAGACACGTATTTACTTGTAAATAGTGTCAAGCAGAAGTTGAGCCTCGATTGCATTGGCCTAGTTTACTATCTAACTAGTCAGCGAATAGCAAGTGAAGTAGCCCGGCTTTTAATAATCAGATTGTAAATCCAGGGGTGAGAGAAATAAAACTATACATAGATAAATATAGTTTCTTAGTAGTATGTGATACATATTTTAGATATATATATATGTGACAGATTGAATTTTTATTCAGTCAAAATTTATAAGTAATGACTGCACAACCACAACGTAGAAGATTATATATTACATTTGTTTATGCACAACAATTATTTGTTTATTTATATAGACAAAATAAAAATGAATTGAAAGATGCAACAGAGAAAGTCCAGAAAATGATGGATGTATTTATATTTCAATCGATCACTCCCAAAACTAGGTCTGTTTCATATTCCAGTTAAACAAGTGAAATGGTTCAAGAATCTTGTGACACTTAAAAATCACTTTTTTGTCTGGAAGACAAAAGGAACGTGTCACCTCCCATAACATATATTTTTTATTAGTGCACCTCAAAAAAATAATTTTTGGTTCACCCTAGGCTATCAAAAGCTAGCTAACATTTCCAGCTTTCAATTCTGACTGCAACAATGGTTTAAAATCATTTGAACGTTTGTACAGTGGAGTATTCAATGCTCCAATATGATCACCATCACAAAATAAAATACATGCTGTGGAATGGTGCATGACCGATAGAGCAGTGTGAACACATAATTTTGCGATGGTAACTATTATCGAGTATAGGATGCTAAAATCTGACTGAAAAAAGGTTTAAGATCTTGTTGAGAGCTTGCACCAATACTCGATGATTGGCACCATCGCTAATCAAACACAACATGCTTTGGAATGGTGTATGGCAGATGGAGCAATGTAAATATCATCATTTCACAGCATGTGTTTGATTTAGCAAGGTAAAATCAAATATCCGACGATAATCACCATTGCAAAATGTAACACATGCTGTGGAATGCTGTATGACAATCCCACACTGATTCATCTGTCGTAAACTATTCCAACTGCATGTGATCGAAGTTGGATGTTACTTGGCTCTCATAATCTCTGTAAATAAAACAAACAATTTCCAACAGGTAAGTTTATCAATTTGTTGTCTGTTATTGTTTTCATTATCAACAGACTGTTTCTTTTATTGTTTCACTGAATTAAGTAATAATCAATGTTTTCTATTAGCCTTGAGTAATTGTGTCGATAAATGCGAAAATCTTCCTATTGTTTAGTCCAATTAGCTTTGCATATAGAACAATGTGTTCTAAATTTTCGTTATAGATTTCATCGATTTTTGATAAATGTAATCGATTTCTGTCGATTATCAGCTGCTTACACTTTGTAGGTTTATTTTCTTCAATCAATTAAGATTGCAATTCACTGGGAAAACTTAAAAACCTTCTTTGCTGACTTTTATCACCTCCTTACATGGAAAGACGATTTTCTAACGAATTTATTGCCCACTGTTTTCTCTATCCACTGCCTAGAAGCTGTGATCGAAGTAAAGATGGATGGATGCGAATTTCGACCGCAGTGACCATTATGACTCAGTACTCCCTGCAGTTCCCAAACGCCGTCTTCTGAGGCACACATCAGAGGTGCTCCATCGTTATTCTGTTGATAAACAAATAAAATAATAAATTAGCTTTGAGTACTGTACTTGATAAAATATTTCCAAGAATATTAATTTATACTATTGAATTGAATTTTAATTAATTTCATCGACATTTTAAATTTACAAAATACATACCGTAACACATTTCCAGGATAGATAGTGAATTACTAAATACATATTTAAAAAATATGTTATTGTAATAGAAAAATATAATATTGTTGTGAATATCCATTTTCATGAACTGCAGTATAACTATTAATATATAGAATCTTGCTGTGCAGAACTGACCTTTTCAAGTCATGGCGGACGTGATTCCACATATTTATAAAAATATATATAATATATCAATAAATTTGAAACTATCCATTATTGAAATAATATGAGCCCAGATAGAACTATTTGGTCTGAATTGTGAGTCCAGTACCTCGACATTAATTTATGCATTTTTTATTCACATATGATTTTTTCTATTCAAATTCATCTAGGGAAGAAAACCAAGCCATTCACACACATAGAAACGTCAACCGCTCTGACGTTAAGAAAATGGAAAAAGAGTTAGTTGCATTTTACAAGACAAAATGCTTTTATCGATTAAATCTATTATTGAACTAAAATGTATAATAGTAATGTATACAAGATTTTATTTTGCTTATACAAAAAATTACATGAAAACTGAAAAATTAATGGAATTGAGTAATGAATTTATCTTGTACAGACCAGTTTTGTAAAATCCTAATGATATTAAGTTATAATACTATTGAGAAGGTTGTAGAATTTACTCTAAAACTGTGGGTGCATACTGATCATCATTACCCACGACTCGGGTCTCATGTGGGCATCATCAGCATGCAAATAATGTTTTAGAATTGATGTGGTTGTCAGTGGCTATAATCGATTTAGTCAATTTAGTTTACTTCAATTTAATAATACAATATAGGGGCCCAGTTGAATTTGTACAGTAGGCAGTAGTAGTAACTGCTGTGATGATGGTGGTTGAAGTAGTTGCAGTATATTATACAGGAACATAGATAAGTGTAAGTTGAAGAAAAATAATAATATCGTGGGACCTCGCTTGTTCAGGTCTGGTGGCAAAGTTATCAAGCGCACCTGAACAAGTTCAGGACCGTTGACAAGTGATGCAACGACTGTTTTTAAGCAGCCGGGATCGACAGGCTTAGTGTGTCCTCACGTTATAAATATAAACAAAAATTGTATAAATATAATGATCTAATCGGTTTCACAGAATAGGTTGGGGTTGAATAAATGATTTTAGTAGTTGATAGTTCAAAAGTTATGTTGCATCGGTTTTTTTTTAGTTTCTCCAAGCTGTTCAACCACACAGTGTCGATTATAGCCACTGACAACCTCATCAATTCTTATACATTTTTTCCAATGCTGATGATGCCCACATGAGACCCGAGACATGGGTAATGAGTGGAACGTGATGATGTTTAGTATGAACCAACAGTTTTAGATGGGTTCCAAACCACTGGGTGATGATATGTTGAGAATTAAACTGGTTAATATTTGTCGATTCCACTTATTTAATTGAGCACTGGATCGGATCTATGGTTTCACTAGCTACATTTTCAACAGTACTGAGACCACGAAACCGGTCCAGTGGTCAATTAAACAAGTTGAATTGACAAATATTAAACGTGTTCATTCTTATTGTGTAGTTCCACAATACTAATTAGAAATTTAGGGGTCTTTTTGTCGGTCACTCTTCCAGGCGCAATCCCGATCGCTCGTGGCTGAACACTCAGCTTGAAAAGCAGCCTAAACATTGAACTGTAATATCTTTTTGGCTTAATAAAATATTCTATTCTATTCAATTGAGAGTTTATACGTACATAACAAGGCGACTTATCAGTGACAGCAAATGATGCGCAGATTTGCTCTGTGGTAATGAAACCTGGATAATGTTGTGTGGAGTTACAGTCAGCGCGATCTATGTCAGGCGCTGGCACATAGCTTACTCGCTGACGGAAGTTGACCTCGCCTGGTGACTCATATCCCCAATCAGCTGTCACACAAACATGGCGCTCGTCTATCGGCTCAGTTGGCAGGCAAATTGCTGACACAGCGTTTGTGAAGTTGAACGGCTCGCCAATAGAGACCAGCACCATGTCATGCACATAGAAAAACTGTTTGTACTTGGCCTGTGGGTGTGCGACAATTGTGGATACCTGACGGCTTTGTGTTTCTGGTTTAGAGGTGCCAAACATTGAACCACCTGCAAAGGCTGTCCAGGAATCGGGTGACAGTTGTTTGTCCCTGAAAAAAAGAGATATTCAAATTCGTTTATTTCAATTTTAGTACCGTACATACAACACAATTATCTTTTAATAATACAATGAAATAACAATACCCACATGGGAAACATCCTGTGTGTAAGAATGAGTTGTATATTTGTGCTATAGTGTGTATATATTTAAGCTTGTCCCATGTAAGACATTAAACTCCCTACAATTCTAATCAGCAGCTTGTTGGCTACAGGTTGACACCAGGAAGAGTGGAGAATGAGAAGAATAGGGAGAAGAATTAGATGAAGATGAGAAAGGAGAGAAAAAGAAATAGGAGAGAGAAGCAGAATGGAAAGAATGTGAAGAAGTAGAAAAAGGGAAACAGAAAAGAAAGTAGATGCAGTAAAAAAGAAGGAAAATTAGAAGACGAAGAAAAAAGAGGAAGTGGAGGTGGAGAAGTAAAATAATTATTGGTAGTAGTATTAAGAGAAGAAGAAGGAGGAATAGGAGATGGTGAAGAAGTTTTAGAATAAGAAAAACAGAAGAAGATTGAGAAAAAGAAGAAGGGAAACAAAAATTAGAAAAAGAAGGAATAAAGGGAGTAGTAGTAGTAGTGGCAGAAGAAACAGAAAGAGAAGTAGAAAAAAGTATTGAAAGAAAAAGAAAAGTTAGAAATCAGAGCCAAACTGCAGCAAAACCGACTCTACACAGACCTACAGTTTTCTATAGATGTACTATGTAATTTATTGGACAGGGCGCCTGTCATTGCCCTGATATATTTACCACAAACTGGAATAATTTTATCAATGGTAAATATTTTTTATTTATGTCAGGGAAACGACTCTTCCATAATGTTCAACGTTGAATTTATACAAGTACAGCACTAAATATCAAAGCTCAACTAAAACTGTAAAAAATTTAATGTAATTAATGAAATTAGTACATCTATATAAATCTGTAAATCTATATAAATCTGACTATATAGCCTTACCTGCTATGCAAACAATTATAAGAAGTGATCATCCACTTGGGAGATATGATAGAGGCAGTACACGATGCTTTAGTTTTCGACTGGTAGAGCACAGCGACCGACTGCTTATGTCCGCTGGTAGCTGCACCACTTCCTGGACTTCCTGCACCACCCATCGCCGCGTTACCCTCCATCTGCGACAATCCGCACGTGAACTCCTGGCAGCCGAGCTCGACAACATACTCGCAGACGTCCTGGGACCTCTCTACAGCCGACATTAGTCGTTGGCCAACCTTGGGTGTGGTGTCCTGGTTTAGTAGGAAGTGTAACTTGGAAGTTTCGTTGAGTGTTTGGTTGAAGGTGTAGGATGACTTGGCGAAACCGAGCTCTTGACACACGGCATCACTCCAGTTGGATGACCAGCCTTTGTTGCAAACTGGCGAGTAGTCGGATGCGGCTGGGCCCGACCTATCAATAGAAAATATTGCAAATTAGATTGAATAATTTATTCGACAAACAAATATACACTGTTCATACAAAATATAAAAATAAATGTTAAATCTTTATATTGCCATTAATATTTAAATCTTTATATAAAAATAAATCTTTGTTTCGTCTTCTATATAATAAATATAATAAGAGAGAGAGTAGAGTGTGTATGAGTATCAGTCTTACGAGTTTCACAAATAATGATGATGATGATGAAAAAGTAGAAGAAGAAGAACGAAGAAGACGATGATGATGATGAAGTACAAGAGGGAGATGATGATGATGATGATGATAATGAAGGGAAGACGAAGAAGAAAGATTAGTAGAAGACGAAGAAGAAAAAATGGAGAAGGAGAAAAAAGAGTATTAAATTAATCACTATTTGAATTTTTCACAACAAATGCTCAAAATGGCTGCCTCTTTCAGTACTGAATGCATTAAAAAAATTGTAGATAGGATATTACACATTCTAGAAATTCAAATTCAATTAAATCGGGCAACATGCTAGTATAACATACTTAGAGTGATCACATAAAGTCGGGCACATATAATCCAATAACACTAATAAATAGTACAGTATACAAATAATATTTTTTTGGAAGATGAAGCCCACATAGGTCTGAGACCTGTGCGGTGGTAGTTGGATGATTGTGATTGATGAGCTAGACCTACAAAAAATTGCTGTTAGTTATGTACAAAAATGATTATTGTATTATAGCAAAATTAATTGAAAATTATCATGATCTGACACGTGTTCAGACCTGAAATCTTATTGAAAGTAAGAAACAATAATAATTGTTCTATTCAAGGGGGTAGCGCCAGTAAGAAGGAATATAATATACATATTTTCAATTTCCTCAGTGGTTTTCATCCTTATATGAACTGTTGGTACTATTGATGTCAATGACGATAACGAACTTGCATTTTACACCAGCACTTAACATTTGTAAGTAGTATCAGACGCGTTTAAGGACCCGAGTCCTATTCTCAGTGAATAGAGAATAGAGACTGCTGTAAAGAGTACACTACATAGAGTATACAGAGCGAAACGGATTAGGCCTATGTATTCTCTGTTTGCTGAAGATGGTACTCGGGTTTTGAAACGCGTGCGCTACTACTCACAAAAATTTAAGTGCGTTTAATGCAGGAATCGTAATGAACATCGATATCTTTTAGGTATATTATTTATGTATTTGGAATTAATAGCAGTCAAGCATAAAATTAAGTATATTTTAAAATAATCAACACGAAACACCAGGAGGCCACGTTAAAGTAAATTTCATCTAGCTCTCGTATCATTGTCAATGGGTGATCCGGACCTTTCTTGTTTTAGTAAGAAAATTAGAGTCAGCTTACTTGAAACTATTCCCATTCCCTTAAGTTGATCATTTATCTTTCCTGAGTTTGGCTACCGTACAAATAGGGCATCGTAATTAAAAATTTCCCTTGCAACGGGTTTTGGGATACCCATGTAACTTTTTAAAAAATGAAACAATTCCCCTGAAACCACATTTTGAGCGATTCTAGACATAAAGTCATCTATTTTGAAAATTCAACCCAAGTTATGTGTCAAAGTAAATTTCATCAAGCACTTGCGTTATTGTCAAAGTGTGATCCTGGCCCTCATTGTTTTATTAAAACAATTAAATGCAGGTATTTATAATCTGCTCTTTTTGATCCCTCACCTTTTCTGATTCTGGTACTGTACATACTATACTTGAAAATTATTTTAAAAGGAGAGTTTGGGGTTGCTCTATAGGCTATTATTAATTTTTTAAGTATCATTTTATTGAAGTCGGTTTCTTTCTTGTTAAAAAATAATCCATCTAATAACACACTTTTATCGATTTCATACATCTTCTTTTGACAAATGTTGTCTCTAAAGGCTTCTTAAAATTGAAAATTTATTTTGTCTGGAAAGGATCTATCCACCTGATTCCCTTATAGCTACGCCACTGTGATGTTACATGAACAATGGATACATGAAAATTAATCGATTTTTAAAACGTGTTTAACATTGCAAAAAGAATTAAACCATTAGTACTCATTATACACTTACAGTTAGTTATACATAGACACTACATCGATATTCAAAGCTTAAATTTTCTTCTAATAAACCATGAAAAATTGCGGATAAATGTTGTGCCCCCCCCCCCCTCTCGCATTATATGCCCCTAGTCCGGGCATATTTAATCCAGCCCTGGTGAGGGGTCACCAAATGAAGAAATAGCCTAAACAATCATGTCTATTTTTAAAAATAAATATGGCTAATGACAATATTATTTTACAATAGTCTTAGACTATTAATTTTGGATATCTACCATATCACCAATACAAATTAGATCATTATAAAAGGATGTTGAAGAAAAATAACAATTTCGAATCAGTTGGATTACTTAATAGGTGTATAAAGTATGTAAAGGTGTCTCATTTTTCACTAGCATTAACCATAAAATATATTTTCACACTACCTCAAGGGGGGGGGGGCGCGCCCCCCTGCTGGATCCGCCCTTGGCCTTAGCTCTATCTGATTGAACAGATAGGTACTTGCTATGGCTCACGGCTATCACTTCCCCTATTTGAATCTATCCTATCACTATTTGAATATTTTTCACAACAAATGCTCAAATGGCTGCCTCTTTCAGTACTGAATGCATTAATTTCAGGCTTGAATTTCTGCTCTTGAGAAAATTACTTTTTGAAAAAGCAGTACTCAATTATTATATTGCAGACTTGATGTAGCCATTACCCATTTCAATGGTGTCTAGATTTGTTGTTGGTTCTACATGGGATGCCTTCTTCAAGAAGCTTCATTACTCAATTAAACGAAACCAATATCTACAGAAAGACCTATGTACAGTACTCGAGGAATAGGATGAGCTATGACCTTGAAATGCGCTGTGGCAAAAGTGCTTGTAACAGCGGAGGGGGTAGCTCCGGGCTCACTCACTCACCAGCAGTCTCTCTGTTTCTCTCTGTCTCTCCGTAGGCAGTTGCTTCTGCTCTCGCGCAACTCCCAGCTCATCCTATACCTTCCGTGCTGTACATGTGCACGACTTAATGATCACTCTGTATAATAGTTTAGTATTAGAACAGAATAGTACGCCTAGTCTGTAACAGTAGAGTACCAACCTCAAGCTCAAATGTGTATCGATGCTTAGACAGCCCCATTCATCACTGGCATCGGGACACTGTTCCAGACCATCGCACACAGCAGTGGCCTGCACACACCCGCCCACCATACAGCGGAACTGATCAAGGGCACAGTCACACAGTTTCTCATCATCGCCACCGGCGCAATCCGGCATTCCATCGCACCGCCATGCCTGTGGTATGCACCGGCCTTCCGTCGGACACAAGTACTCGTTATTGGCGCACTCGCCGCCATTGGCACAACCCAGCTCGTCCGAATTGTCGGGACAGTCCGATTTTCCGTCGCAGCGCCATGTGTGCGGCAGACAGCGGCCGTTCGAAGCACAGCGGAACTCGTCGAACTCACATTTCCACGTATCTGCAAGGGAAAACGAATTAAATGAATATTTTGAACATATCAAATTCTATTTCAAATAAAATTACAAATAGCCTAATAGAGGCTTACAGCTAATGCCAAAGCAAACGTCATTGAATGCAGTAGATTGTCTCAAAACAAACAAGGATATCACAAAACAAAAGTTGAAACGCTATGCTAACAAGAAACAAAGTCAATATAGATACAAAAGAAAACTGAATGAAATAAAAGTATACAGAAAAATAACCCTAAACATTAGTTAACTCTAAACAAAGAAATAATAGAATAGCTAGAAACAAAATAGAAAGTAGATAGATATATCAATAGTATATATCAATTAGAATAGAAGTAGAGGAAAGAAGAAAAAAAATAATTTATGGTCTGCAAAACGTTGTTATCGTAACATCTAAAATTCCAGAGCTTGAAAACATTTTCTACTAAGACTGCACAAATTATCTGAGAAAGGATCTAAAACCGGATTAAATCTATTTTACAATCTTGAGAACCAATTCCCCTGAAATCGTATTTTGAGTGATTCTAGACTCTTGTCTAGAACAGCTTAAATCCATTTATTTTAACACGCATTAGAGGCCTGGACGCTCTAGTGCTTAACTCATTGTAGATACACAGATTTTTGGTTGTGATAGGCAAACTCAATAGTATATTACAGGAATGAAAAACTCTTTTATGAGAGTCCTGGCTCCTGAATCGGATTTTTCAACAATTACTCCTCTGAAACAGCATTTTTTGAGACATTCAAGGCAGAAATGCATCCACTTTAGACTGAAACATAGTAACTTGTTTCTGGTGCTGGGAGTCCTCTCCGAGTGTTCAAACAACGTTTTTAGAAAGATGTTACCATTTTTATTATATTGCTAAACATTGACAAAGTAAAGCATCGATTTCCATTAGCTATTTGCTGTAGTTGTCAATGCCCGCAGTGGTCGAGGTCTTTTGTATAATTAATCAAATTAAAATGATTTCAAATATAATTACCAGTTGGTTCAAACCCTTAATAAGTCCTCACTCGAGATTAGTAAATTCTATAGTATTCCGCAGAGAAAGAGTGAAAGGAGAAGTGTTCAAACCAGTGGCCTAACTAGATCTTCAGCTGTGGGGTGGGTTGACTAGCAGTGATGTAGTGATTTGTGGGGAGAGTAGACGATCGTAGACCTCTAGGCACTATTTGGTAAAGGGAAACCAAGGAAGAGTCGTCCAAAAATTTATTAAGATAGTATAGGTTATGACTAATTTCTAACAAATTTTTGTAAATAATCCATCAAACCCCATATTTTAAGCGCATAGATGGGTGAAGTTTCGGTAAAGGGGGTGTCATGACTGCTTGCTATAGCACTCAAGTTTATTAAGGCTAGCTCAATTCAATTAGTCGCGCCTAGTATATCTTCACTGTTTAAATTACTTACCGGTGGTTCGGAACCCACCTAAAACTGTAGGTTCAACGCATCATCCAACTCATTACCCACGAACAGGTTTAAGACCTATGTTCACTGTTCAAATTACTTCCCGGTGGTTCGGAACCCACCTAAAACTGTAGGTACAACGCATCATCCAACTCATTACCCACGGACAGGTTTAAGACCTATGTGGGCTTCATCCTCAACAAAAAAATTGCCAAAACTTCCTAGTAACTATTATAGCTCGATGTGATTGAAAAATCTCTTTTATCATGTAAAGTAAAATCAAATGTGAACAAGATTCTTCTTTGATTTCACAATTTACCATTAGGAGTGAACTTGTTCATCTTGATATTCTTGATATTGATCTTATTAATCAGACGTATTCATGGAAGTGATAGCCGTGAGCCGTAGCAGGTATCTGTTCAGAAAAGATGAGCTACGAACTCCTGGGTCATCTTTGTAAGGGTCACCAATTGGATTGGCCAGCAAAAGAGGCCAGCCTGTAAAATTACTTCTCAATAGTTCGGAACCCACCTAAAACTGAAGGTCCAACTCATCTGTGAGGTTTTTTTTGCATGACGAAATACAGTACTTGATGAACAATCTAACAACAAAACTGACTCTGTATTTCTATTTAAATTATCATTAATTTAGTGAATAAGACGAAAATGTCACAACCACATTTATTAAAAACATTGAGAAACTAGTTTCGGTTGTTGTACCATTATCAATCTCATTATCAATCTTTGGAGATTGATAACGGTATAACAACCGAAACTAGTTTCTCAATATTTTTAATAAATGTGGTTGTGACAATTTCGTCTTATTTATTCATTATGGATACCTTCCACAATATAACCTTCGCCACTACAAAGAAAGATTAATTTGGTGCAACATAAATGATGTCATAATTTAAATAGTAATACTGTACATTCAGTTTTGATGTTAGATTGTCCATCCAACTCATTACCCATGCACAAGTCTCAGACCTATGTGGGCTTCATCTTCAAAACAAAAAAAGTATGTATATAGATGTTCACATTTTACCGCAATTAATTTCGTCGCTACCATCCGCACAATCCAATATGGTATTGCAAACAAGATGGCGCCTGAGACAGTGTCCATCCGCACACTGGAAATTGCCCGCACATCTGTCTTCTTCGCAGTTCAATTCGTCCGAACCGTCCGAGCAGTCCGCTATGCTGTCGCATTTGGCCGACATCGGAACACAGTAGGATCCGTCCCGTGTGGTGCCATTGGTGCATTGGAATTGACCTGCCACAAAAATAAAATACAGAATATTCATTTAGTCGACCGAACGAAGAGAGGTCTCTGTTTCAAGTCGACTGTTTTGCATTTGTCAGTCTGCAAATCATTTACAAGTGGACTAAATTCTATGAAACTTTGCATGTATCTCTCCTTAAAGGAATACCCAGCGATGTACAGTTGTGGTCTGACGAGTTGATCCCTGGTTTTTCGGTGCGGGAGCGGGCGGCAGTAGTAGGAAGCCAACTGCGCATGCTCTATTCATACTTTACTCCTAATTTGAAAACTACGGCCAGAGACAAACAGGTTTTCTGCGCTTCAGCCAGCTTCAACTAGCCTAGTTAAGTCTAGGGCTAATGTCATTGCAATGCACAGTAGCAGAGAGTTGGAGGAGAAGGGGAAAAATCGGCCAGGGATCAACTCGTCAGACCCCAACTGTATATGTAATGATTTTCCAAATTTGCGTGCACTTGAAGGATATTTTAAGGCATATTTAAAAGGACAAGAAGAAAATACACTTGAACCGTCTTCTATGGGAAACATATGATTTTCAAAGTGAGTTTCTTCATCAAATTAGATTTAAATTTCAAGATGGCCCTCTGGCCCTCATCTGGTTGAGCCTTCATATGATTTAAGTTATCATTAATAAGAATAACATATTTGTTTGAGAGAAAAAATTCTAATATTCCAATTAAGTAAATGATAATTAAACAAATTTAATTAATATAGTTCTATAAATTCATTCATCAGACATGTCATCTGATCTGGTTTGGGCAATCAGGTGTCTGGGAAATAGGAACAAAGCCTAGGTGAAGTGACTTTTTTGTGGAGAACAGACATGAAATATACAATGCAAATTGATTCAAGGGTTAGGTTTCATGATTGTGTTTAATTTTTCGATGGTGATTATATGTGAGTATATCGAGAATAGTGTCATTGCAAATTCAAGTGTCATTGCAAGTTCAAGTGTCATTGCAAGCACACTTATCCTTGGGCGTGAGGTCACCTGTTCACAGAGCTATTAGTATTGAATGTACAAATAAGAAGAATGCTAGAATGATAAACATTATACAAAAATGCACAAACTAACTGGAGTGAACTAAGCATTGTTTTTTTTATCCCATGTTAAATTTGGCGCTCTGCGTTCGGCTGGCAGACTTGACTCCTGCTAGCTCTTTGTCAAGTGCACTGTGAGCTCGTGTGCAAAAACAGTCCAGAAAAAGAATTGACTATTTATATTAACTTTTCATGTGAAATTTAACGACTTGCAGTCAAATTTGACTGCAAGTCGTTAAATTTCACATGAAAAGTTAATATTAACAACGCAGTTCGTCATGGAACAAGAAATCCAGGAATTTGACTATTTATCTCTGATTGTTAAGATTAGCCAGATAGATCAAGAAAATAATAGTTTATACTCACCAGAGGTACATTTGGAGAATCCAGGAGGAAGAATCTCCCCTTTTTCCATCATCTTATCAGGACTCTCATCTACATCTGCGACTTCCTTATCATCAGCAACAGGCTCCATTTCAGCTGCTGATACTGAATTTACTTCAGTGCTTTGTTCAGTAAATTTCTCGGCAGATCCTGAAGACTTATCCATGATTCTGTCAGGTACAGTCGTTGACAAAAGCTCAGCATGCTTCTCAGTTGTCATAACTATTCCCAGGCCACTATTTTCGGTTTTCATTATTTCATCAGATGATTCTTCTGGTTTGGTGTCAGGTTCCTCTGCAATTTTATCACTGTTAGGCTCCTCATTATTTAGAATGGTTGGAGGTAGAGAAGTCATTGAGTCAATCAAACTACTGCTTTCAGAAGATGTTTCACTTTTTGTGGAATCTTCAACCGATCCCATCTCATCTGACATTTTTTCATCACTTTTAGTACTATGATCTTGTTCAGGTTCTTTTGCCTCAATAGCATTACCATCAATGGTAGAATTCTTTTCTACAGTCCCAAAGTGCAGAACATTATCACCTGTGTTCATTGCTGATCCATCATGACTGCCTTCTTCTTCTGAGATTTCTGTAGAACGATCTTGAGGTCCTTGTGTGGGATCTGGAAGAGTCGAAATGTCATTTTTCACATTCTGTAATGATGGTGGAGTAGGAGAAGACGAAGGCATTGGTTCATCATTTGAAGCTGATTCAAACTCACTCAACAAATCACTTCTTAAAGTTGTCTTCTCTTTAGACTTGGATTTCTTCTCAAAAAGCTGTTTGGTGATCTCACTACTGTCTTCTTTTGAAGACTTTTTGTCTTTCTTCTTCGAATCAGACTTTTCAAACTCTTTCAAAATATCAGGCTTTAACTTTTCCCCTTCATCTTCCTCATCAAATGAATTGTTCTCATTCTCATCATTACCAGCTAATAAACTTGAAAGCTCATCTCTGGTTTTGTTCTCTGCACTTGTATCTCCCATCACATGATGATCTTCAATGGTTATATCTGCAACTATATCTTTATTTTCATGAGTTTTGTCTGTTGCAGAATTCTCCTCTGCAATTACATTCTCAGTGAATGATTGACCATTGGCATCTGCATCAACTGTACGTTCTGTTGTTTCCAAACTTACACTTTCCCTTGCTTCCTCTGGAGATGGAGTACTGCTACTGCTAAGAACAGGCTCAGTATCATTACTTCTAGACATGTGTCCCTCATTATCATCCAAGATGTTCTTTAATGAAGTTTGACTTGGAGAATCATGGTCTTCCATGGCTTTTTCTGTTGTATTCACAGATTGCACAATACTGTTGCTTGATGTATCATCTACAGTTTCATTGACAAAACCAAACACTGGATGAACTGTTGTAGCCTCCATATTTGAGAAAATCAAATCATCACCTGTTGTTCTGTTGTTCTTTACTGGTTCAACTGTTTTAATTTCTTTCTTGTGTTCATCTCTATTCTTTTGTACAGGAAACAGTGGGCTTTCTGTTGAAAAAGCTTCATTACCCAAAATTGTATTTGTCAAACTTTCTCCATGGCTGCTGTTTGATTGTGAAGTGATCAAATTTTCATCTTGTGATGATGTTTCAGGTTTAGATTCTTTATCAATATCCCTTTCATCATCTTTCTCATCAGGTTTCTTCTTGTCTGCAGTTTCTTCTTCATCACTCTTTCCTGCATCACCATTAGTATTGATATTATTTTCTTCTGTTCCTTCTGTGGTTGAGCTCACATGAATTTCATCATGGTGTTCCATAGATGTTTCACTTGATGAATCATTATTCATCATATTATGTGAGAAAGACGATTCCACTTCAACACTGTTTATAACTGTAGTACTTTCTGAGACAGGCAACTCAATAGTTTTTGTTCCTTGTACTTTGTTTAATCTTTCATCATCTTCCAACACTTCCTGGTTGCCTCCTTTTTTCTTCATTGTTGGTTCTCCTAATGTAACATTAACCAATGGCGACCCTTCATTCAATCCATCATCACTAAATTCTAGTGGATCTTGATCTGTTTCTGATCTCTGTCCATTAATTTCAAGCTTCTCTTCAGTAGAATTCATTGGATGGCTCTCATCAAACCTGGGGTCTTTCTTTTTCTGCTTAACTGGTATTGAAGAATTGTTATCAGATTTGGTATTCTCATCTAGTGGCAATGAGTTTACAACATCCCCTTCAGCAATCTCAGTTTGCCCGTTTGTGGTTGTATTCTGTCCAACAATGTCTTCCTTCACTTCATCTGAAGATGTCTTTGTCTCAATATGTTCCATTGTCATATTATGTTGATTTGCTTCATTATCTGTATTCTCCAAAACATTTTTAGCCTCTAAACCTTCTACTGGTGCTGTGTTTTCATCAAAGTGTCCTTGAGCTGTTTCATGGGTCATGTTCTGGGGAGTTGCATCATGATCAGTATTTGTTACTGAGTTCTTATCAGCATCAGCCTCCTCTGATTCATTCTTCTTTTGATCAGCATCATCAACACCAAGAATGGGAACAAATACAGAATGTTCCATATGGCTTATATCCTCCTTACCTGTCTTAGCTTCCTCGCTTTTTTGCTCATCCATATGCAGATCACTCTCTTTTGGGATCTTCATCTCAATCTTGTTCAATCCACCCTTCTTTTTCTTCTTCTCCTTACTCACATCCTCTTCCATCTCATCTGTATCATGACCTTCAGTTGTTCCATTCTGAGTTTCTTCATGAACTATTTCAGAGCCATGGTGGATTCCATGTATTTCAAAATACTGATTCCTCTCACGTTCATCATCATCAAACTCCTCATAATCATGGAAGTTTTCATGCTCCTCATTTGAGTCATGGTCATCATGGTCATGGTTGAACCCAGACATATGGTGATGATGGTTATGAGGTTCATGATGATCCTTTTCTTGCATGTGTTCCATCCTTTCATGAGTTCCACCTTCATTAGTATTGTTGTTATTATGAGAAGAACCAACAGTCTGATTGGATTTCATTTCTTTCATCTTCTCAGTGGGTGACTCTGAACTAACTTCAGAATCAGAATCGACAGCAAATGGCCCCTGGAGATCTGGTAAATCAGTGATAGCTATTAATGGTGTATGAGAATCTGTTGTTTCATTGGTCTCTTGATGCTTTGATACTGGTTCAGGTTCTGCACTTGGTTCAGGCTCAGAACTTGGTTCTGGTTCTGATTTAGGTTCTGGTTCAGACTTGGGTTCTGGCTCTGACTTGGGTTCAGGTTCTGATGTTGGCTCTGGTTCAGGTTCAGATTTCGGTTCTGGTTCAGGTTCTGATTTTGGTTCTGGTTCTGAAGTAGGTTCTGGTTCAGGTTCTGACTTTGGTTCTGGTTCAGGCTCAGACTTTGGTTCTGGTTCAGGCTCAGACTTTGGTTCTGGTTCAGGCTCAGACTTTGGTTCTGGTTCAGGCTCAGACTTTGGTTCTGGTTCAGGTTCTGATTTAGGCTCAGGCTCTGAAGTTGGCTCTGGTTCTGATTTTGGCTCAGGTTCAGGTTCAGACTTCGGTTCTGGTTCTGGCTCAGACTTTGGCTCAGGTTCTGATTTTGGCTCATCTTCTAAAAATGAATGAATGAATAAATAAAGAATTAAATAATTGAATAAATAAATCTAAAATGACCACACTATAAAGATTGTATCTACAACTACAAAATGATTACAGTTTTTTGGTACATATTCTCAATTGAAATTAATATACCATAATATACCATGGCATGCCATGTTCTAGAGCAGGATTGAAACCCAAAGTTAAATTGGAACACCAGAATTAATTACATAGTATCTTCCAAACTCAAAAAACTTAGAAAATATTCATGGCTTTGTGTAGTTTCAACAAAACTAACCTCTTATTGCTGATAGAAATCAAACAGTCATGAAAAGTTCATGGCACATTAATATCAGATATACTCATATTTCAATCAAACAAAAATGAAATGAAAGATTATTGAAATATGTTTCCTATAATTATTCATATAAAATAAAATTTTAGAAGAACTGGTACAACACATTAACATATTCACTGCAGCGGGAGTCACCAGTGACGCCCGCGAGCCTCGCCACTGGTGTGGCAGTGTAAAGCCGCTACCTCCCAATTTTGCAGAAGCGACCATTTGGACACCACTTGGTATTTTCACATGCTGATTTCACTCCATGGAATGGCATTTGAATACGGACTCACAGTTTTTTATTTTTGTGGGTCACCAGTGACTCCCGCCTCAGCTGACTAATCATTTTCATTATATGCAGTAGGATTCACCGGTGACTCCCGCAAAAATAAGATGCAGTACAGTCGTTGTTCAGTGCTGATTGAACCTCATAAAATATGCTTTTAGTCTAGTTAAGACCTCCCTTTTTCCCAATGTTCTTAATTCCAATGGCAGGGAGTTCAGCAGATAAGGCATTCTACATACTGGAACTCTTCTGTCATAATTTTTATTGTATAACAATAATTACATCCATTCTTTTATTATTTCTCAGAGACCCAGTTCTATGACAGATCAAATTACCATATATAATTCTTTTTATCTGTGATTCATTATATAGACTATTATTTTTACTGGTTAATCCCTTTCCCCCCCCCCCCCCCCAACAGTTCAATGAATCTCCTGCCTGACTAATCTTATTAAAAGAGTAAAGAGTATTCTCTAAATAGTATAATGCAATATGCTTGAGTTGATTCCTCTGGGCTTGTATCTATCCATTTTTAGGGCATTAGTATACCTACCAGTTTTCTTTTATTTTTTTGCTGATGATGCCCACATGAGTCTGAGACTTGTGCTTTGGTGTTGAGGTGAATGATAATGAGCCAGCACAACCATGACAGGCTCAACGGGAATTGCCGGAGTAACAGCTATCAAGTATTATAATGCATAAAAAGGGATTCATTGCTCTCTTTTCGATACCAACTGAATTAATGCTCAATTCAGTTCAGCTTTTATTTTATGAATCAAACTGGGAATAATGTCATATTTAAATCTTGAACAATATATTATTGAAAAATCAGATCATTACTTTTGTAATATTATTTTGACCATTTATCAATCAAACTAGTTTCATGTTGAAAACTGAACACCTTGAGAGTTTAAGATAGTCTGAGAAATATATACTTTTTGTTAGTGCTGAAAGATTTTTTCATCTACATGAATTCAATGGAATATGAATGGCATAAACCAATCAATACTCTCACTTTGTTTAACCTTATTTTATGAATGAAATTATTATTTATGTTGAAGTTCTATACTCCTTGTGTAATGATATAATGCTTAGCCATTTTAAGATTCGCTTTCAAAACATTCGGACTCCACCACTTTGACAGTAACTTGACAGTAAGTTGATACAACAAACTTTGACAGTAAGTTGTTGTATTTGGTAGTTGTAATACTTATACTTCAGAATAAGGGATTAACCAGTAAAAATAATAGTCTATATTCTATACAATGAATCGCCCCTAAATTAAATTCTGATATAAGATGATGATTGAGTTGTTATTTATTACTTTTTTATAAAGTAAGCCTGTTTTGAGTCATTTACTGAGTTAACAGAGTTGATGATAAAATGCACACTTCTCTGAATTGAGTTGCATATTTTAAGGTCAAGAAGATGCAATAAAAAAATTGAAAACAGATATGTTATTTTGTAAAATATTCTTGAATTTCATTATCCAGGGGTGGGGTGGTTCACCCGTGACTAACAAAGTATTAAAAACCCACTTTTTTGGAGGATGAAGCCCACATAGGTCTGAAACCTGTGCGTGAGTAATGGGGTGAATGATAGTGATAATGAGTTAGACCTTAAGTTCTAGGTGGGTTCTGACCCACTGGAAAGTGATTTGAAGCAGATAAGGGAGTCATTGCAGCTGAACAAACCGAAGTGGTATCAAAGTGGTCTGAAAAACATGGCACGTTATAAGAAAACAAATGTTTGTATTACTTGTATGTGGCGGGAGTCACTGGTGACTCCCAGCCATATGATAATTGTAGAATACGATTTGTCCTATGAAAAGTAGAGGTCCAAGTAGTTATAAAACTTTCTCATAGAGCGTTCTACTGTAGCTCTCCACTCCAATCAAATTCACTGAAGTTCATCTCTGTCGGGAGGCACCAGTGATGCCCGCCGCACACAAGTAATACATGCCGGGAGTCACCGGTGATGAGGGCAACTTATTGAAAAAACATGATGCAGTGAATGTGTTAATTATTGAGAATAAGAAACAGTTTTTAGTTAGTCTTCCTTAGTTAGTCTAACAAGTTAAGAAAATGTAAATTAATTAAAACAAAATTAATCAGCAGCTCCAATATTGTAAGGAAAGGATTCAGCAACGTCAAAGCATTCCCTAGAAAAATTTCACTCTAAAGTATTTGAAATTCAGTGATAAAATCAGTAAGCCAGTATTGGTTCTACAATGCTGAAAAGTCTGTAGTTCCTTACATTCAATTATTGTATTTTATGCATTTGAATAAATAACCTTCATTTCCATGTAATGATTACATGTCCAATTTAGGCTAACAAAGACTAAGAAATCTTTATGAAGATAAGAATACTTATGAAGATAAGATTTATAAGTGCCAACACAATGAACATTACCTTCTTTATTGCAGGTGATGCCATCTTGTGATAATTTCATGCCAACTGGACAAGAGCACATGAAACTCAGATTTTCAAAGTCAAACTCACAGTGGTGTGAGCATCCTCCATTATCTATCTTACACCTGTCTTCCACCACTGCAACAGAAACATAATGATGAATAATGGAATTATGGAGAATGATAAATTATGATCAAGGGTTGTGGCAATTAAATTAATATTTAAAGAAAGTAATTGCTTTAATATTGATTTAAAACTGATAAAGAACAGCATTCAGGAGCTCATCGCTCAAATTATAACTTTCTCTTCCTACTAAGTAGGTAACAAATGGCTTTAAATAACCCCAGAAAATCACCTCAAGTTCAAAGCATTAGTTAGTAAGTACCGACATTTGAAAACAATGTACTAAATTCCGTTATTACATTATCCCAACATTCTACATTATTAAGATATCAGAACAAAATTGAATTTTAGTACATAATGTTTTTCATGAAAATCTGCCTGGGTTGAGGTGAACTACAGTTACATTCATTTAAAACACAAATGAGGCTACATTATACATATTGTGTTACACTTGAAATTTTCTGTATGATAATGACACTGACAGCCCAGAAGTGTGCATGATCATTTTTTAATGGTTATTTATCATTTTTAATATTTAACCAACGCTAAGACCATTTTTTAACCTCAGTTTTCTTGACGTAACTTTTCACATAACAATATTAACGACTACTGGACATTTTTTATGAGAAATTATAGATTTAACATTGAGAATGAATTATTCTAAATAAACTTGAGAATGCATTCAAAGTAATTGCTAAGCGTGCTCCAGTCCAATGTGTAAATTTATAATTTATCATATAAACAATGTCGGGATGTCCGTAATTATAAAACTACAATTTACATTGTCTATGATACATTCTAATCAGAAAGGAATGGGAATAAATTTTAAGGAAAATTGCTCAATGGAAGGAAAATGATTTTAGTTGCAGCGCTTGTCTTTGATAAGACTCTGACTGGCTACAACTCCTGTGGTAACGAGTTTGATTCTCGTTCAGCCTTGGATATTTTCTGTCGTAGTTTACCTCATTACCCACGCACAAGTTTCAAGACTTGGGACTTTGGGAATCATCCAAATGCAAGAATTATGCAAAATAAATATTAAAAGCAAGAATTATGGTAAATAGAATGCTTATAGAATGAAGGGGAAGTTTCCCTAGTGGAGAAAAAATAAAATGACTTACATGATGCCTTAAGACTATGTGATGGTAGACGATAGTTGTAGAGGAAGCTGTCATGATTTCTAAGATGTGTTTGAAGTCGATGTTTAAGCGCTTCAGTTGAAATTGGATCGGGAGGATTGATAATTCCACTCTTGAACACCCAGCCTATTCTGTATCTGACAATCACACTTCCCGGCCTGAAATAACAATAAGAAGTATCTTAATCATAAATCATTAATCTATAAAATTACAAAAATACCATAAATAATATTAATAATATTCTTGTTCTTCGAAGCATGTCTATTAATATTTGTTTTAATGTTGTATGACCATAATTATTGTCGATATAGTATTTATTACTGTTCAGTCGATACAAAATGCATGTAGTTTGACAGATTGGTTTCTACTTTCTTGCAGATTTGACGCCTAGTGGGAAAGGACTCACCAACTACTGTTTTAATGTAATTCCATTGAAGAGTTTGGGCAAAACTGCGTAAATGATAACGCTAATGCTAACCTGAATTCTCATTGCGTCTGCCTGCTCTAGATGCATAAAGAAATTCCTGGATGCATAAAGAAAGCTGAGACATGGAGTGGTCGAGTTACCATCAGCGTTATCGTAGTTTTGATAAACTCCTTATTTCAATGAAATGCTGCTGTTGTAATGTATGTAGGCTATTTATTGTTTTTTGTTTGTTGAGACTAATAACAAGCATTATATCATTAATGGCGTAATAATGCTCATAAATAAATTTAATATTTCAAATTTTCAATTACATAGGAAAATATTTACGAATAATATTAACGCAATGGGTTGCATTTTTAGGTGCAAAACTCCATTCCGATACATGGGGCGATTCTGTATTTGCTTTGTTCTGTACTAGTCTAATTTGTTATTTGTAAATTTAACCTTTTTCTTGGATTTCTTGTTCCATAACGATCTGCGATCGTTATTCTCATATCTCTGAATTCCATGACTTGAGCATGAAAATAGTAGTAATAATAATATTGTCTTAGATTCTGAATTAATGTTTATTTATAAGGTATACTCACAGGAAACTGATGACTTTGCAATAAATATCTGATGGGCCGTAATTTAGTGTTTGCCTGTCAAAGACTGCTGTTTTCAACTGAAATCACAAAAATGGGATGATATTAGTTCTTAAAAAAATAATTAATTCGAAGAGATTGACACATGATATGCTGATAGAGAAGTAGAATAGAGCAAATAACTGACACTTTCCAGTGAATTACATTAAATTAAATAAGTAAAATCACAAGCCAATGCATTGTTTTGAATAGTTCATCATCGATATTTCATATGATATTTATGAAGTAGTAACCTATAGGGTAGACATATTATTTAGACTAGTGTCTTAAAGATGATTTTGTCCATGTTCAACAGTATTAAGTAGAAGAATGATTAAAAACTAATGGAAGAATAATAAATTTGATTTTCATCTAAAAATAACTTCTTTGAACTTGGAGTGTGAATTTCAAAATGATAAATTATTGCCAAACCCTCATATAACTCTCCATATCCTTGGGCCACCTCTTGAAATGTATCTTTGGAAAAAGGAAGAATTGCAACCATGAACACTCTTGTCTTACAATAATAATAGATAGGGAGGAATGTGCGAACTCCTTTTTCGGTAAATTAAGTAAGTTATCCCAATTGAATGAGTGATTGCCATGTCAGGGTGATCATGATATTCAGTCACGGCTATCGGGACTGTGCTTGGAAGGGCGACCGACTGCGATGACAAGACATTATCGGCTTTACTATCACTCACGCGGTGGCTCTGAACCCACCTAAATCTTCAAGTCCATAACATCCTTATATAATCATTCACCCCATTATCCACGCACAAATCTCAGACTAATGTAGGCTTTGTTAACACAGAAACATTTTCAACCTAACGTTATCAATTTAATTTTAAACCAGTGGCGTAACATGGGAGTGGATCAGGGCGATATATCCCTACCTCCCTTTCCCCCCAAGACCCAGAAGCAAAAGAAATTTTGGAATTTTAACAAGCCCTTAAAGACAATCATTTTTGATCATCTTGAATCGCTAAAAATGTAGTTTTAGAGGGATTATTTGAAAAAAGCCAAATGAGTACCCCAGACCCACCCCCTTTTGAATGAACAAGTTACATGGCTGAATTACTGTTAAAAACCCCCTCTTCTATTCAAAAGACATTATTAGTATGGTACTATAATGAACCCCAATCAGGTGAGATGGACGATCAAAAGTAGCAGAGTGAAAATAATTTAAAGTACGGTATGCCTTCTTTAAAGTTTGTCCACTTGAATAATACATTTTTAGCATGAGAACTCAGATCTCCCACTGAACATGATGTAAAAACTAGATGAAAATGTGACACACAATTTGTGTTGAAATAATTTGTGTCTAGAATCGCTTAAAATGTGGTTTTAAAAGGATTATTTTTCAAAAATGTCCCTCGAACCACCCTTTCGAATAAACTATACATTATATTCTTGATTTATTGTTAGAGAACCCTCCTTCTCCTCTTTATGGTGTACTTATAGTGTCTGGAGCCTCCCCACTAGTTGGTCACTCCACTGTTTAACATAAATAAATCTATAAAACTCACCTCATCCTCAAGTGACATTGCCAGCATTTTAAATTCAGTCGAATTGCTATCAGCTAGTCCAGGTGTGAACTCCATGTTGGCGATTGTTAGTTCACCTTGAATGACCTTTGGAACGTAGAATGCTGACATGTCGGTTGTTGGCGGCCTAAAAAATGGCGTCGTAGTTTCATAGTGCGGTGTAAATGACGATGTTTCGACTGGTTGCTGTTTTTCTCCTACTAGAATTCCCCCTCCTACACTTCCCACCCTTAGGTTACGACTTTCGACTGGCGTTACCTCTTCAGGTGCTAGAATGACTCCACCTGGAAAAAAATGAATTTTATAGAATTAATTGTATCGTGAATTTTCTATGCACTTCTGGGGCAGAAACGGCTTAGAACCATTTTTCCTACCACTGCTCGTAAAGAATTAGTTTACTTGCAGAAAACTAAACATGAAACAGCTGTTTACTGAACAGCGACCAATAAATAAAGTACTTCACGCTTGCTTATGTCATGGCTTCACTTTTCGCTCGCCAGTGTAGCCAACCTTTCAGTCTATATCATCAAACCTGACGAGCAAAATTTATCAATAGGCTATCTATCTTTTAATTATTTTAAAAATAATTTCTTGCAATGGGATTTTTTTGAAATTATAATAAAAAAGTGTAGATCGTAGGTAGCCAGATCGTACATAATACAAGAATCAAATTATTGTACAAACAGATAATTATTAACTTTTTGTTGTAAATTTAACGACTTGCAGTCAGTTTCAGATTGTGAATATATAATAAATGTTAGGCCTTGAAGATGAGTTTCAACAACTCGAAAACGTTCGCCCAAGTGTGAGTACATTTATTATATATTCGCAATCTAAAACTGACTGCAAGTCGTTAAAATTACAACAAAAAGTTAATATTTACAACACAGATCGTTATGGAAGAAGAAATCCAAGACGATAAATTATCATTACGGTTGACTACACTGAAGCTTGCCAACTGATGGCCAGATGAAATTTTCATAACCTACGACGAAAATGCATTTTGTACAGAAAAAATTTCAACAATTATTTATCGAATGGAAATCCAAAACTGCAGATGTAGGAAAAATACTACTTCTTTATCACTCTTGCAAATTTAGATACCGCACTCCACTGGTACCTCATCGTGTGGTAACTGCTTAGTTCGTGATAAAGTCGCTCTTAATACACATAACTAGCTATTTTGGGTTGTTTAAAAATGGTGTACTTGAGTTTTAATAATGTGATGATACAGGACTACCGGTATTCAAAAAGAAGGAACAGATTTCAAACATTTATTTATCCAATCAACAAAAGATAAAAATTTGAGACTTGAGATGAGACTCCTACTCAATACTGATAATATCATGTCGAGGAATAGTGGTATTGAAGCTGTTAGTAAACTGTCACACAGCATATGTTTTAATTTTGCTATAATGACTTTCATCGTGTATTACGTGCTCCACTGTGCAAGCACTGCACCCCATCACAACTGAGGAGCTTCTTTTGAATTATTGCTCACACACATAGACTGTATTCGAAAATCTACTTGTGTATTATAATTTATTGTATGCGAAAAAAATGTATTTGTTTTGTTAAATAAAATTATCAATCATTATTATTATTATTATTATTATTATTATTGAATAAAATATATCTCCATTTTACTGGGTAAGAGGGTTGCATTTGCTAATTTAGCTAAATGACACCCTTTCTATTTTGGTATATTTAGGATGCTCCTTACTGTTGATGTTGTGCACAATATGACAGCTTTCTGCATTAAATTTTGCACCCACACAGGCAGTCTCAACCTTCACATCCTCTCAGGCAGCTCTTTTGGAATTACACCTGTAGCTGATATTATCAACGGCATAATTGCCACTCTCTCTTGCCTCCATAAGTATTTTATCTCCTCTACCAAAGGCAAATATTTGAGCAGTTTCTCATCACTGTATTGCTTTATATTGTGTGTGTTTGGTGTGCCTATATCTATTAAAAATGTGGTTTGGTTTAGTTTGTCCATTAATATGATATCTGGTCTATTGTTTTGTCTGTTAGTACTGATCTATCCCAATACAACTTGTGAGTTGCATTCTCCAAAACTGCACTGAGAGTGTATTGATAATATGGAACTGAAATATGGAACTATTATATATTATGAATTATGGAATTATACTGATAATATGGAACTGTGTAGACATGCCAGACCCTGATGTACAATTATTATTATTATTATTATTATTATTATTATTATTATTGTTGTTGTTGTTAGACGTAAAACTCCCAAAGTGGAAGGCGCTGAGTAAAGATGGTTCATTTTTTGGGACTTGTTTATTACTATTATTATTTTGCTTTTCCATCTCATTTTATGTGAGTTTTCTAATCAAAATTGGCGTATGGCAACACTTTGATTAATTTTATACGGGAATGCTCAGGAATGCCAAAATCATTGATACAGTGCTAAGTTGTACTACTGCCTTGTGCATTTTGTGCTTTATGACACTCCCAACTGTCTCAAATTTTCTGTCACCTTTGTTGTAATCAGTCCAACCGCAGAAATAATGACAGACATGATTGACACCTTTTCGTTCTGCCAGATATCCTTTATCTCAGCAGCCAGGGGGAGGGAGATACTTGGAAATTTTCTCAGTGTAGTACTGGTCCAAGTTGTGGCAGCACGGTATGCCAACATCTATCAAAATAGTTTCCCTGGTCTGCTTATTCATTAGGAATATTAGGATTATATTATGTGCAATTTTCTTATCTGTCAAGACTGATCTGTCCCAATACAATTTATATACACTGTTCTCAAGTATTGTTATTATTATCTTGTACTGATCAACGATAATAAAATATCTTATAGACTAGTATTCATATCTTATGATAACGATATGGATTGGTAGCCTATTCTGTATATTCGCTAAGTTAATACTATTCTTGCTTATTTGATACTTACTTGCTACTAGAATTGCTATTACAATAACAGCTGCCAGAGTGATCAGTCCAAGGCTCCAACAGCAGCATTTACGATTCGTAGGTGGATGCCTCTTATCCTTAGTTACATACAGTTTTTCACCTCTGAAAAATCGGGAAAAGCGAATTAACGCAATCTTTTAACTCAAGGTACAACTTTTTGTATTTAATCTAAATTGGGATTCTTCATTGTAGACTGATACAAATCAGAAGGTATCTAATACCTTCTGGATAAATAGGTATATAACTTAATACCTAATAATAGTGGCCTATTGGTGGCTCTGGTAATGCAATATGGTTGGAGCGCTTGTCTGTGATTGGATAAGACTCTGCCGGCCTGGCTTCGTTTCCTGCAGGTATGAGCTCGAATCTCATTCATCCGTGTATGCTTCTCATCGTTCACCCATTCACCTCATTACCTACGCTCAAGTCTCCTGACTCACGTCGGCATCATCCGCAATATAAAAAATATATATGTAATATACAGAGTACTTTATGAGGAATTTGCGATACTGCTTCAGCTCATTTGTTGTCATCGAAATAGAGAAAAAAGTTATAAACATAGGTCCGGAAACTCTTCATTACAGAGATAGAGATGGCTGAAGTCAGCAGCTATTCCATTCAAATTGAAATCTACATTGATAAACAATCAATTTTTAGTATCAGGATGTCACATCAAGGTTAGTTGAAGAAGATAAATAAACTTCAACCGAGAAATGGAATTTTCGGTTAACCTAAAAAGATTGATAACTTGTCTGGATGATATTTAAAACAATGATTAGTATTTTAGCTATGTTCATGGATTTTAAGGAAGCAAGATAATTATAAAATACTAATTGAAGTTGTTTATACAGAGAATCAAGAGCTACTTTTAACATTCTTTTATGAAAGACAAGCTTGGTCGGTGGCAAAACAACAATGGTAACTACTTATATTACTCCATACGAATTACCTATCTAAAAACACAGACATTATTAGTAGAATCAAACCAATCCTCAATCTCAATCTGACAATAAATTATTGATATCGACCAATAATTTGAATGGAAAGAATTATTAGACTCTACACTTTGAGTAGCAGCACTATATTAATACCGTACTTGCAAGGAACAGGTTAAGTAAGCTTGTTGTATGCCACATAGCATACTTGAAGAGAACGAAAAGTTATGAAAAATCACAAAGTTTGAAGGGTTAGGGCTGAGCTACACAAGCGTTCAGTATAACAACAATATAGTTTAAAAAATTGACCAATTTCTTAAATGACATTGGGTGATAATAAAAGTTTCATTGTATTTTGTGTAAACATGTATTAGAGTTGTAAAAATGTGTAATGAAACAAGGCCCAAGTGCCAAATGCAAATAAAACAGAACAGTCTGTTTTTAGCCTGTGTTAACCTCAATGTTTTGGACAATGTAACATATTCAAAATTTGTGAAGAGAGCAGTTTTGAACTTGTCTGTTGCTCCTTCAAATTCATTGTAATTTTATTACAATAAATAAATGATAGAGACTTCAAGTTGAGATTTTCATTACAATTGCCGTACCTTGAATGTATATTATTTTCTTCTTTGGTGAAATTTCTATATAGGTACTTTATTTAGACACACCTTTAAATACAGGATTATAGCCATGTCAAGAATATTGTTTCTCTTTATTATAATGTAATAATGTAATTTATTATAATGTAGTAATTTGTATAGGAGAATGAAGCAAAATTCAAATTTAATTCACCCCAACCTGAAACAATCATAGAAGTAGAGAGATTGCTATGAGGGTGCTTGTGTAGTGAAGCATCCAATACTTAGGGATAACCACCATCGCAAATTCAAAAAAACACTGTGGAATGGGGGTATTCACGCTGCTCTGATATCTCATATCTCTGCTGATATGCTCCGGTATTTAATTTCGTGTTGATGATTATCATGAAATATATACTATTACGGTCCTCTATATACAATACTAGAGGATAATCACTATTGGTAAATAGTCATGTGCTGTGGATAGTGTAAGACAGATTATGATGGTGATTATTATCGAGTATGATGCTCCACTGTAAAAAAATTCTTATTGAGTTCTCTGTTTTGTTACTTTATCTATTGGTCATGACTTATGATAAACTCTTTATAGTTTATTATTGTCATAAATTCTTAAGACAAACAAATCAATCCCCTGTTTCACGCACAAACCGGATTCACAGATTTTATACTTCAATAACAACTTTGATTGAGAGAGTACTTCGAGAGTTTGATTGAGATTGATAATGGTGTAACAACCGAAACTAGTTTCTCGAAGTTTTAATAAATGTGGTTGTGACAATTTCGTTTTATTATTCATTTTGTTACAAAACCTAAGCTATAAAAATTTGTGGTTTAAAATTGTTGCACAGTGAAATACACCTCAATAACCAACTTCTTACCTACGTTAAATATGACCCTATTTTAAATTTATGTCTAGTATAGCAACAATGTCAGGTCAGGAGAGCCATTGGCTAACCTAACCTAACAAATAACAACCCAACCTACCTTATATACTTCCTATGCTCGTTGACAGGCACAAAGTACTCGTCATAGGGATCATGCACATCCATGTCGAGTGCTGAATCAGACTTTTTAGTGGGAATGCCGTTGACACCATTGGTGCCATATGGCTTCATATTGACCAGTTCCAAGTTGACAGCTTCGGTAACCTCCCCAGACGTTCGACTGTCGTTGTGCGGGGATGATGGCAGCATGGTTGTTTGTGTCGAGTTAAGGAAAGAGGCGTCCGCGGACGGACGTCCGTCCATGTGCGGATGGACGATCGTCGGTCGGTTCCGTTCTTGGTCGGCGATTCCTTGGCGGGCTCCTCTGAGTCGAATGCTGGGTTGTCAACTCCATTGGCTGATGGTGATCGGCTGGATTCTGCAAAAAAATAAATATTTGTGAATTTTGAGATAAATCTTGATAAATGCAAGATTTACACTGATGGGGAGGTTCCGCAAATCTACACTAAAAATCCTTTGAATCTTCAACTAGCTGACACCTAAAAATCTGGTATCTTTACCGTTTTGGTTAATCATATTCGTATCTGTTTTCAAATGTCTATAGATTGTTAAATACAAGGAAATGAAACTTTTTGCTGACGGCATGCCAAAGAAATGCTTGAGCAGATTATTGGGCAAAACTTTCTCTTAACCGCTTTTC